>MU224334.1:9921504-9940638 GCA_018584345.1 Thuja plicata
TTCGATAGAAAGTAGTTTCGATCGAAACTATTTAGTTTCGATCGAAACTACTTTCTATCAAAAGTAGTTTCTTAGTTTAACATGCATATGGGTAAAAACCATAGAAAATTTTTGACTAGTTAGTTTCTATCAAAACTAAGCAAAAAAGGTAGTTTCGATCAAAACTAAGAATGTTTCGATCGAAACAATCAGGTACTTTCTACCGAAAGTACTTGACTAAATCCTCCCCCTCACAGATTTCGTGACGAATTCCTTCCTCCGAAATAGTGTAACCCACTATTGTGGGATCACCCTTATTCTTTTAAGACATTTTTAGAGTTTAAAAACACCTATATTATTCCTTAATTAATATGGTTATTAATGGAATTTTATTTGCGATAATCTATGTACAGTCCTGATTACTCGAAAGTTAATGTTACTAGCTAAAGTTATTAGTTGAAGTATAGTGGGGTTGTATACACCAGATTACTGTATTGCTTGGTAGTCAGCTGAAACATTGCCTTCAGACTATTTTTACCCTTTAGTTCTTTGTTTAACTTTAAACAGGGCTTCACATGCATGTTTACGTTAAAAACTGTCATTTTTTTTACTGAATACTTAATGAGGATCTTAATTATTATACACCAAATGAACAAGATAGAGTTACACATTAAGGATTCGAGTTCCCATCATCAAAAGGTACACAAAGTTATGTGGGCCTTCTTATATTTCATTCAATTTGATGACAAAGAGCCAAGCACAATAATTTAGGAATTACGTTGTTTATCTTCAATGCAATTCGTATACAGACAAAAATATTGTCAGCGCAGAATGATTACATTATTTTTTAAAATTTGTTTTTTTAACTTGGCCCGACTCAAGCATTAGGGGTAACTAACGCTTCTATGTTAAGGTTTATGGAGCTTCAAAAATGAGTAGATCTTCCTTATTTATTTATTTCCTAGTGAGTATTAACTTTGTAGATGTTCTATAAGATACATTTCTGAGCCATTTTAATGCTAGTGATATGATATCAGATGTATTCTACTTCCAACAGGATATGATGGTGCTTACTGGAAGATCTCTCGAAGATATGAGCTATTAAATCTTATTCATTTATTTAAATTTGAAGTTGTAAGGTATTCTTTATATTTGCAGCCTTCCAAAAGAGGAAGGGATTTGAGTCTACACATCCCATTGCACTGTAATATGTTTGAGAACTATTATCTATTTCAATGCTTAATATCTTGACCTAAGGTGGTTTAGACATGGTATATGACAATTATGTAGAACAATTTATATCAAACTCTAAATTTACCTTTTTATTACAATTTTGAATTTCCCATTATATATTAACTATCAACGTGACCATTGCACATGTCCTAGGTGCAAGTGCTAGTTTAATATAACCCACAAACAACTATTTTCTTAAAAATGTCTTTGTATTAAGTTATCCTCAATGACATATGTAATTAAATTTTTAAGATCATAATTAATTAAGACCTCAACCTTAATTAAATATTAGTTTTGCTATTGTTACACAAACATTGTTTATTCTCTAGATCAAAATTCATTTTAGATAAAATTTAAATAGACTCGATAGCATAATAAATTAACACTTTTGTAATAATAACCCAAGAAATTTAAGATAACATTTTGTTATTACACAATATTATTCATTATAAATATTTTCTACTTAATACAACTTAAATTTTTTATATATTAAATATTGACAATTACCTCTACAAAAAGTTTAACTTGTTAACAATTTAATGAAAATAAGAACATAGACATGTCATTTATTATTTCTATTATAAAATGTTATTTGCATATATAAATATAATACATAAATTAGCTTGTCTAATTAATAGTTACTTATATAATTAAATTTAAAATATTCCATTGCCAATAATGGCATGTTGTGATGGTTAAGTTGTTGTGTTGTTGTTATTTCCATCAAGATTCAAATCTCATTGGGGATGAGGTCCCCCATTAGATCTAAACCATTAAAGTGAGGGTTCTTAGTCAATGAAATCATTTAATTAAATTTAATTCTAAATAGTTCTAATTATTTGTGGAATAAATCAACACAATTAGATTAAAAAAAATTTATCATGTGGGTTCTCATTAAAAGCCCAATCTTTAAAAAAAGGGTAGAAAATGATTTTCTCCTTTATTTCACTCCATTTGAATGAATAGATGAAGGAAATATTTCGCAAGGGTTTGGTAAGAATTTGTGACAGTTTTTTTGTTAAATTTTATTATGTAGGTATTTTTATTTTTGTTTATAAATTCAAAAACCTCTTATTTTCAACCCTAGAACTTATAATGTATTCTTTTGCCTTTTTTTTTAATCTTTTTCTTTATCACATGTTACAATAAGGATGTTGGATAGATTAGGGAATCAATTTCACACAAAAATGGCCAACATTTTTTTCCAAAAGAATGACCATAATAATTTTATTTATTTTTCTATGACAAAAATTTCCTTAATGCACAATAATGTCTACACACATATACATACAAAAATATATTTTATATACTAAATTTTATAATCAAATTTTAAAAATAATAATAAATATATATTCTAATCTTTGGCAGCCTCATATGGGTAGACAAACCCCATATAGAGGTTGCACCCTCCATATGGGAGAGAAACCTCCCTATGGAGCTCATCATCCATATGCGACGTGCCCCTCCTAATAATAGTGATCATAACATTAAAATGTGGGCATTCCATTTTCTATCATCTTCTTAGGTCTTGAGGTTAAAAGTCCACAAAAATAAATGGTCCATTTGCCAAAGCAAGAAGAGCTATAGTCTTTATGCCACAATCCACTCCTTACCACGAATCAATAGAAAAAAAAAATAGAGTTATAGAGTCTTTAGACACTATGATTAATAAGAATATAAGAATTCCTTATATTTATTTAAATGAATGTAAATGAAGTTGTTTTAAACCACTTTAAGTAAGGTTTCCTAGTCACTTGAGACTCCATCATGACTTACACCATTAATAAAACACATTTAATTAAATTCAATTCTATAGCAATCCTAATAACTTGTGGAATAAATCAACACAATTAGATCAAAATATTCTGACCATCGGGTCTTAGGTACTCTAACCATCAGATCTTAGGTATTCTCATTGAAACTCCAATCCTTAAACAAAGGGTTGAAAATTCTTATCTCCCTTATTTCATTCCATTTGAATGTGTAGGCTTGATAAGAAAAAAGAAATAGATAAAGGAAATATTTGGCAAGTGTTTGGTAAGAATTTGTGGGTGTTTCTTTATTAAATTTTATTATATAAGTATTATTATTATTTATTTATAGATGCAAAATCTTCTTATTCTTAACCAATTTTTTTCCTTCTCTTTTTTCTTTATTACAGATTACAATTAGGATGTTGGTGTTGAACATGCCGAATAAATGAGAGGGGGTGAATTAGTTATTCCCACACAACTTATAAAACTTTTCTTTTTTTGGTCATCTCATTAAAAACAATATTAACAACTATATTTGTTAATTAAGCACATCAAACATCCACATAAAATGTAAGCATTAAAAACACAGAAACACTAACACAAAGAACATCAAGGTTTTCTACGTGGAAACCCAAGATAAGAAAACCATGGAGAAGCTAGTTCTCATGAAATATAAAACACTTGTTAAGATGATACCGGTATGGTGATTTTTACAATGTCTCATTGCCAGTATTTCTTAGCGTAGGTACAATAAGGCTCGCTTCCAATACACAGGCTCATCACCGATACACAAAGGCTCATTGCCGATACATAGAGGCTCACTGTCAATACAATAAGGCTCAGAACCAGAAAATATGAAAAGAGATAGAATCCACTACCGAGATCAACACACTGTAGCACATGAACATAGATTCGCTATCACTTTGCATATCATCACACATGAGTCTTATCAAACACCCATCCAGATAGTAATCTAAATACTCCAACAACAGAACTCCTCACTCTTATATATGCAACATGATGAAATCCACTAGGCCATTTAGACAATTGGAAATAGGTCACACTAAGACAATCCCACGGTGGTAAGGAAAGAAATGAGGACCACCTCGATCATTACAACATGCCTCGCTCAAGCCAACATGTCACACCATCTCCAAAGAATTTGGTTCCAATGGATATGATCAACATGTTATACCTACATAGCTAGGATAAAAATATACAAGGGATACACATCCAAACTGTTGGTCCCACTAAGAGAGGGGGTGGGGGTGAGTCAGACCAAATCAAACTTAAGCAGTTAAAACTCAACTCACTGATTCACTCGGTAATACTGAATACAGTTATAACCGATTCATCAAATAACTTAACAACTTAAACAACCATACATCTCATAATATGCAAATCAATCATTCAAACTCAGTAAACACATATTTAACTCAGTTGACACCAGATTTAATGAGGAAACCCAATTTGGGAAAAACCTCTATGGGAATTGTGACCCACAATGAAAATGTACCTTTCTGAAGTACGCTCAGTTAATAACTTATCCTATTAAAGATTACAAATACATTTGCTAAATGTGACCCTGTTAAGGGATTTCCCTCAGATCGATTAAGATCTTCACCCTGTTTGGAGTGACCTTGCTAGATGACTTAAAACACTCTTTTGGAATGTCACCTATGTCTAGGATTTACAAATAGGATTTTTAAATCCACTCGATTAAGAGATTTTCTCTGTTACAAATGCTAATAAGCAACAATAAAAATTTGATCTGTAAATATAGAAACTACCTTTTTCTTATGTCAGATCCTTTATGCTCACATGAATATTGGCATCACATACTCCATTTGTCTCTGTTTCAGACTGTATATTTTTCTCTTTCTTCTTCTCTGTTATGATCGGTTACTTTGTTCTTCAGCTTCTTAATTCAATTCGCCAGCATCATAATCTTTGTTAATTTCTCATCATTTATATAGACATAATTTTTCCTCTTAATCTCCTTGTTTAGGTTTTCCATCATTTACGCTAAGTCGTTCAATCATCTTCTTCATAAATCTCAACTCGGTAAACCATTTCACTTTTACATCGTAACTTGAACTTTTCTCAGAACTTACATAATCAGGTTTTGCCACTTGATCTTTGCCTTAGATCTTCTCATTGAATTTTCTCGCTCGTAGATCTCCTAACAAACTTCCTTTAATTCTTATCTCCATCCAGATCATCATAGCCTTGTATTAAATTTGATTTTATCATCATTTACAATCAATATCTTGTACTTGGTAATAGCTTTGCAACTCGGTAACTAACTTCATTTACTTCTCAGTGCTCAGTAACTGAAAACCAATCAACAAAACTCTATACCGACTGAATCGGTCTAGCTCAGTAGAGTAACTCTTTGCAATTTATGACTTAATCAATCAAGTGTACTGACTTGATAACATCAAATATATAGTAGAAAACAACTATATCAACATCACTTCATCATTGTCTAATCTGTATTTGTCACCCATTTAACTTCTCCTTCGTACGATATGATAACTCAATAAAAATCAGTAAATCAATTGTTTGACATCAATGACAAAGTAATAACTGATCTAATTATTTCTACAAACATGTATACTCATTATCACTTGGTCTTCATCATCGCCATTAGCTAATCAACAATCTCCCTCTTTGGCATTGATGGAAACACTATAGTAGTACTATATATAGCAATTGATGATGGCAACTTTCAATACTGTCAATCTCCGCCATTGCTCCCTCTAGGTTGATATTTTTTTTCTGGTCTTCAAACTGTTCACCGTCCTCCCTCTTGGATAAATATTCCAATACTCTAGAGTACATTTTGATTCTCCATTATGAGTAAATAGTAACAATTCATTCTCTCCCTCTTTCATCAATATCTCCCTTATGGATAAATTTCATCAGTTTGATACTCTCCCTCTTTGACAACAATGCCAAAATGTGATACTCCCGATAACTTGTTTCAGTAGTGGATTATACCTTACATGTACAAATACTCATTACATACAAAAATTTCTTCACAAATTCAGGAATCACCTAAAGTGTGTCACACTAACATCAATTCAAGAATAGATATTCTAATAAATTACAGAATTGATGCAGCATGCCTCATGCTACTTAGTGAATATTGGATAGGGGAAGAACCCCTAATTTTCCTCTGAGATACTCAAAAGCATCCTTAGGTAGTGGCTTTGTAAAGATATCAGCCAATTGTTCCTTTGAATTCACATATTCCAATATCACATTCTTCTCTTAAACTTGTTCTCTCAAGTAGTGATACTTGATAGAAATGTGCTTGGTCTTTGAATGCATAACCGGGTTCTTTGATATATTGATAGCGCTTGTGTTATCACAGAAAATAGTTATAGGATCTGAAATAATATCTTGCATACCTTCATGTAGTTGTTTGATCCAAACAATATTCGCACAATTCATGACAGCAACAACATATTCTACCTCGGTATTAGACTGTGAAATGCAACTTTGCTTCTTGCTTAGCCATGTGACCAATCTTTCACCTAGAAAAAATGCGCCTCCACTAGTAATTTTTTTGTCATCAACGTTTCCAGGCTAATCTGCATCAATGTAGACTTTTCGATCAAAAGTACCTCATTTCTTGTGGGTATGTGCAGGATCATGGTATACCAAGCTATGGCCTTAAGTGGCAATGAAAAATTAGAGAATCAGGGTTAGTCAACTTGACGTAAAAATGTTGAACATCTTATCAACCTTATGTGAAAAACTTTTAAGAACAAAATCTGTAGGAAATTGAATGTAGTTTCTAAACTAGTAGCCCTTGTCTGAAAAAAATTTAATCTAATTGTTCAATATTTTAGATTTCAATGCAGTAGTACAATAATTTCAAGAAAAGGATAAAAAGTACGTGTATGTCTAACCACCTTAATCACAATCAAATGATGATATATTTTCACAAGATTCTAGATATAAGTAGTAGACTCATGCCTGGATGTGACACATGTTTTTGTGTATTTTTTTACCAAATAAATAATTAATTATGAATTTTCTGCTACAACTTATTCATAATAAAAAAATTATCGTGTTTGACCGCCTTAACTAATTCTAAACTTTACAAAATTACAAACTTTTCTTTTCTTATAGTAGGTAAAACATAGAATGTGACGCATGTTTCGGATTTCAAAAAGGTTAAACTATTTGAAAGTTATAGTTGTTTTTCAATCAGTCTGTCAATCAGAACTCTATAGATAACTCAATTAGAAAATAAGTAATAATTACTTACTGAACTCAAAATTTGACAACAATTATATTGATGGAAGTCTTTAAGAAACCCTTTTTGTTTCATCAATTTCGGGTGAAAAAAGATCGTCATCTACATGGTCAAAGTCTGGAGATCAAAGGAAATATGGTGAATACGTCTTTTGGGTTGACCATCCACGTTTGGCATTGCAAAGCCAAAATCCAAAGCAAATACCAAGCCTAATCGGATATCCAAAATAATATCATATATCTAATATTATCGGATATCCTATAAGTCGCGCCCAAATTCAACATTTCAATTTCAATGCTCTTTTCAATTTTATGTTTTATGATTTTTAAATTATATATTATAATTTTTTTTTAAATATTAATATTAGATGGTAATAGAATTAGTATTATATAATTATTTATATTAGTATTGTATTATATAAATTAGTATTATACTATTATTATTTATTTCTCTATTGTATAATAGTATAATATTAGTATTAAATATTTATTAATATTTATATTATAGCAATAATACCGGGGAGAGAGAGAGAGAGAGAGAGAGAGAGAGAGAGAGAGAGAGAGAGAGAGAGAGAGAGAGAGAGAGAGGGGGGGGGGGGGGGGGGGGGGGGGTTTACTAAGGTGACCAAGGATATCCTATATTATCACATCACTTAGTTAGTACTCTATTAATAAGTTTTACTCCATCTAAGAATTGACCTAAGGGACATTCCTTAGTTATTAAGGTTGCATTAGTCACCCACAAGTTGGGGCCTTACACTTAATAAGAATTACCTTTGTTTTTGCAAACCATCCTCACCACTAGCCAAGACATCATATCATAATGAATACATAAACATGAAATTGTACATTATTGCAAGATGATAATTACCACATTCAAAATTTATATTTTAATTCAAGGCCATGTTGGTTTTATTTGGTTACCTCACAAGAATGAACAATACCCTTAGGCACAATGTTATAGGGACTAGGGCCCCTTATTACTTTAACTAAGCATACTTAGGCACATGGTTGCTAGGAAAACCTTGATTCCATTTAAGAATAGGAAATCAATAAACTATATATGTCCTTATAAAGTAGCAATCAAATATTTTTATCATGCTTCTATTATGCAAGAATGCTTGACAACCAAGTGAGGTCCCACCACAACATAATTCTATAAATCAAGTATCATAATCATTTATTATGCTCCTAAATTGAGCCTAACATGCATCAAAAAGTTCATTCAAATAAATCTTATGAACTTTGAAATATATACATCCATAACTACAAATTTTCTTTAGATGTGGATCAAAACCTAAATCATACTCAAGAAAGGTGAAAACACTATATTCATTAAGTCATCATATGAAGATATACTCTCAATAAGAATAAGAATATTTTTTACTTTGCAATTTTATTTAATAAATAATATAACTCAACATTCACTATAGTTCATGATCACATTGTTCTAAATAAAAATTATTAAACAATCTTATAGAAAATAATTGCAATCAATACCATATTTAAAACTATTTTACTTATATTATACTTAAACTTACTAAACAAAATTTCACACCATATACCATTATCACATATATTTAATAATAACATAAAGTATTACTGTAATTCTTAAAACTATTCATTATCATTGTAGTCCTTAAAACAATCTTGTTAAAGATGAATATACCTAATAAGAAAGCACTCTTCTCTAGTACTCAACCAGAGTGGGAACTCCAAACTTTATTCACACACTATAAAGTTTTAACCACAAAAGAGAACCGATCACAATTTGAAATCATTCAAGAGGCAGGCAAAAATTGGAAAGCTCACCATCATTTTACTAGCGTTTCCTAAAATTTAGAAATTAACAAACCCCAACTGAAAAACAATCATAAAACGGAAACCCAAATCCTGAAAACAATTAATGATGAAAGAAACACTAGATGTGATGATGGCATCCTCTGCATGGTTGCTTTATGCTATTTTAGTGACTACCTTCTCCTGCATTTGCAACTGGGTAGTAAATTTTTCAGACAAAGGGACAAATGGGTAGCCTTAAAAATGGTGACAGTGTTGAAGTTTACTGCGATGAAGAAGGTTTTAGTGGAGTCTGGTTCTTAGCAACCATAGTTGTGAAGGTTGAAGCAAATTTTTGTGTTGAATTCAAGGATTTGATGACTGATAATAAGAAATCAAAACTGAGGGAGAGGGTGGAGGCTCGTCGGATAAGGCCTCTGCCCCCTATTTTTAACAGACAGCACTTTGAGCTTCATGAAAAAATTGATGCATATGACCGAGATGGGTGGTGGGCAGGAGTTGTAGACTCTGTCTTAGCAGATAATAATTATGTTGTTTATTTCCCCAAGATTGAGCAGAAATCAGAGTACCATATATCTCATCTCCGTCTTCACCTGGACTGGGTCGATGGCAAATGGCTTCAGCCTTCACAGGTATGCATGCAAATGCCTTCAAATTGCTCTTTCCATTGTTAGCTTCAAAAATGTTTTCATTTCACTCATTCCAGTTCCAGCTTTTTTGGATGTTCTTCCTCCTGGTTTGGAATTTTTGCAAAGAAATGAACTTGGTTCTTTTATCTTCACGGTTATGCCTGTGATTTCTGTGACTTTGTCTGGCTGAAGGGTATATATCCATATTGCTGATTTTACAGGGTAGTTTTTTTGAAGTGCTGAGATTTTTCTACTCTGTTGTATTTCTGAAAAGTTTGTTGAGTGAAGGTAAAAATAGCCTTTAATTTTAACAGTGGCATGAAAGAAATTTGAGAATTTAGGCTTTTCCATTGAGCCCAGCCCTGGAAGTTGATGGTTTGTGGACTGCTGTTTCAATTCTAAATCATATAGAATTTTCATTTAAAAAATAAATAAATATATTAGCCTGATTTTAGTCAGCACAGTGAAGGCACAAGGTCTGTCACGATAACAGTCTAGCAGAGGTTTGAATATTGATGGTTCTGTCATCATATCAGTCTCTAACTGTCACAACACATCTTTAATGATTTGCCAGTTTAGCTTGTTTTTTATATAAATTTTTATGCTAACGTCACGGTTCTCTTCATACCTGCTTTTGTTTGGAGGCAATTTTCAAGGGTCACCCTCAAGCTCTGTGAGAGCTGTTGAAGATTTCAGGTTCAATGCAGTTGCCTGCCATTTCCATTTAAATTGAGAAAAACTTGAGTCAAGCCAACCTTTTGGGGAGGTGGGGAACAATATCCTTTTTTACCAAGAAGACACCTTGGGAAATCTCATGCACATTGCATATATATTACAGGAAAACATGTAAAAATGGACTTCCACATTCAATATTTGAAATAAAGAGGTCTTGACTCTTAACTAAAGCCTTTAATTGATAAAATTACAAACTTCTGGATTAGACAAGTATCCCTCAAGAAACCTGTCCAAAAGGAAACACTATATTATCAGTTGTTGTTTTCACACACTTTTGCTACTGTCTGATATTTGGCTCATATCTGGCAATTTTGTAGTAATTGTTCACATGGGCATGAATTGGATTCTCTGGCTAATCAGTCTTTTTTAGTTTGAATTCCTTTATTATCTGCATCGTTTCACACTAGACACCCATTCTGTAACTTCATGGAATGGACTTTTCTGGCATTAATTATGTTTCCCTTTTTAACCAATTAATGTCTGCTATCTATGGTAATGCCTTGGAGGCTCAGAAGTGAAAAAAATCCCTAAAGTTGGAGTTTAATGCTAGTCATGTGTTTTCTCCTCTGTGCTTGAATCCTTACATAAAATTGATTGGCAGGGTTGCTATGATCTGTCTTATCCTGATATGAATTTCTAGCGTAGTTACCCTTTTTTTTAAAAAGGAATTGAGTTCTGTAATTGTTTTGGCAGCAACCCAACCTATACTGACCTGATATGTGATGCATTAGGAATTAGAATTGGTATTCCAGAATTGTTCTTTAACATCATTGCATAAGAATTAGATTTAAAAAATTTAGACTTGGTATCATTTGTTTATATGAATTGGTTTTCATGCGTAACGTTTATGGCTCTATGTTTATCTTCATAATTATTGAAGATTGTATAAAACCCAAACTCTGATTATATTTGTTATCTATCATCTGACTCAGGGATTAAATCAATTGCATCCAATACCTCTCCAATCATATCAAGAAAATGTGAAAAACATTTCTTCAAGTCCAGAAAGAAGATCTACAAGAGCCAAAAACATGTCTTTGAAAGCAGATAAAAGATCTAGCAGAGCCAAAACTATTCCTTTGAAACCAAGGAGATGGTCTATTAGAGCCAATAAAAGGCAAGGTGAAACCAATGTTTGTGGACTCTCAGTAGAAGATAAGGCAGATGCTCAATGCAGTTCCTTTCAAAAACCAGTGAAAAAGCTAACTAAAACATCAGTAGAAAGAAATAGTGGAAATAAGGTTCCCATTGACAATGGTTTTTCTGACAAAGAGAAAATGGATACAGAGGGGAAAGATTTGGAAGTTAAATCTGTAATGCATACCATTCTAAATATGAAAAGAGGAGTTGAAGAAGCACCAGGCTCCCATTCTAAACATGAGAACAAATATCCAATGACTATTCCTTGTATTGAGTTTGTAGGGGAAGCCATTGTTGGGTATCCAGACAATATCTGGAAGATACACACAAAAGTAAGTATGAAACAGATAGAGAAGCTTGCTTATAAATCATCACTCATGGCATTGTATCTTCAAGGAGTTCATACATGGAAAAGAGAAATGCTCCTCACAGAGCTCAGGCAGGTGCTACACATCACCACTGAGGAGCATGCAAATGAACTCACTCTAATTACCTCCTCTGCTCTATATGACTGACCCGCTTTCTTATATTGAAAGTTTACTGAATTATATGTGACAAATCTACTAAAATTTTGATTACATATTATATGTACATGTGATAACACTGCTAATGTTGAATACTGACTTCTAAACTTTTGTTTATACATACAAACTTGAGGGACTTCCATATGACTATAATGACTATACAATATCATAGTTCTGCATAGCTCATGTACAAACTAAGACTTTGCTCGCTCTTATATATAAGATTATATTCTAAGTATGACATGTTGGAAATATAATAAGTTATAGATAGTAATCAATTTCATACACAAATTTTATAGGAACATGCATCCACAGGTCTCATTCCTCTAAAAGATTGAATTACTTATTTAACTTAATATTTTATCAGGCCATTGCTGTTATGGAAGTTAAAAGATTGATTGTCGTTTGGGGTATGTTCTATTTTTAAGGATGATTGTTTGTTGGACAACATTTAGGGTTATAATGTGAGATTGTGGAGCTCATTTATTTCTTCTATGTTTGTTTGTTATATAATAAAATGGTTGATTAGTTATATGTTGATAATTTAATTAAATGTTGTTAATAAAAAATAAATTGTTGTTATTATTTGATAAGTGCTATTAAGTATGTGTTTTGAAATGTGATGTTTGATGGAAATGGATATTAATTAAAGTATATTAGACGTAGTATGTGAAATGTTAAAAATATTATGAAATAATTATTTTTTGAATTAATTAAAATTTTATTTTAGATTTTATAATTATTTGATTATTAGACAAATAAGTTTTTTTAAAATCTTAATATTCATATTAGAAAAATGATAAAGTCTTACTAGATTAAAACTTGAATTATTTTATTTATAATTATTGTTCATAGAAATTTTTGAATTAGAATAATTAATTAAACTTGATTTTTCAATTGATTGAAATTAGCTTTTAGAGGACTTCAATATTAAATTAGAATTTTAAAAAGTATTTAATTATATAATTAATTTTTTTGAAGTGGTACAAAAGATTGTTGGTATTTTTTTTATGGTTTTAACTTTTACATTCACACACTTACAAAAGATTGTTGGTATTTTTTGAAAAAAATAAGAGTGAGATTTGAAGGTTTATATTATCTTCTTTAATTTTTTAATTGTAGCTTTTGAAAATATTAGATTCATATTTATAAAATATTTTAATTTAGTAATTAAATGGAAAGTGATTTTGAATTCATAATTGAATATTGTATGAATTTTTATATGTAAAATGTATGAGTGCTTATAATGAGAGAAATTAGATTCAAAAGATTTTAAATTAAAATTATGAACAAATAGAAATTGAAGTAGGTGAAATTAAAAACATGTACATTTTAAATTTTGAATGTTTCAAATCTGAAAGTAAAATTTGAGAATTAAGCTTTGGTTTTCTCATGAAAAAAGGGTTGTAAAACCGTAATTTAGAATTAGAGTGTAGGAATGATGAATTGATCAAATTGGACTTAGGGAATGTTATGTGTCTTTGTTTTGAATCTTATGAACATTTTCTTGGGTTTGAGGTCAAAGAAAACAAAAAAAAAAGAGTTTGTGGGCTTGCGACAAATTTTCCTACAAGTTACATTCACACAAGTGTAGAAAGTTGAGGGACCAAAAAGTGGCCAATTTTTTTTATAAATTAAAACACAACATTATGTGCTTATGCATGCAATTTACAACTAGCAAAATTTCCCTTTTTGAACTTATAATACACTAGGTTATAATATACACATGTTTTGTTTAGATTTACTTTAAAAACCTATCTCCCACTTGTATTTGGCTTGGATATCCAAGCCAAAGTGTTCTGTTTTGTTTAGAGTTACCTTAAAAACCTATCTCCCACTTGTATTTGGCTTGGATATCCAAGCCAAAGTGTTCACCCACATTTAATGTGCCCAAAAATATGTGTTGCAAAAAAAATGCAAAAGAAAGCAATATTGAGAATGTTCTCCACCAAGTTTGTATATTTTTTAACCTTTCTAACCATGTGATTTTTTCTACAACAGAAATACATTAAGGTTTTGATCATTGATTACTTTCTCGTGTCTTCATTTTTTACCAAAAACATATCTATAGCTTTCTATAGTCATTTTGTAAATCACATAACAAAATCAATTAATTTTTATTATTTTTTCTCAAAACTAAGGGGAGACATGCTCAATTTTTATTTTTGAGAATGTGTCCACTTTGAAAATTAATGGTTTTTCTTAATTAAAAATTGCCGCAACAATTTAGTATAAACTACATGATATTAGGTAACTTTCCATAAAATGAGCAATGCAAACTATTTTTAAAAAGTTACAAATGTTTTAGGGGAAGCAACTTGATTCTATGATATATTTTTTTTAATAAAAGTAGGACAACTTTGTATGCTCTCCTATTTTTGGCCCTCTTATGTTCAATTATTTTTTAAAATGGGTAATCTTGTTCTTTTCACATCTTAAAATTTTGAGTGTGGTCATTTTGAAATACGAATTTGTGAAATATTTTTAAAAAATTAAAAAGAATAAGTGAAGCAACTCGACTCTTGATATATTTTCTTTAATAAAACTAGGACCACTTTGTATGATCCCTTATTTTTTACCCTCCTATGCTTAATCGATTTAATAAAATGACAATCATATTCTTTTAACATCTTAAAATTTTGAGTGTGGGCATTTTTTAATGCTCATCAAAGATTGTTATTTTTTTTTAAGTGGCCACTTTTGACCCCCTTTCCCTAATTCCCCATCGTCAGATCTATATTTGCATATCCATTTGTTAATTTAAATAACATTTACTTTATAGGATGAATACCTATTCGCTAGGGAAAACATTTGACTTTGAACCAAGGTGAATATCAAGTATACCTCTCTCATAAGGGGAAAACATAAACAAAGGGCTAAATTGTGTGAATTGGAAGCTCAAAACTTTGATTTACAGGTTTAATATGACTTCTAATGTTCTTGACTTTTTGGTGTAGGGGCACCCAAGAATATTGATGCCTCCATGAGGCAAATTTTAAAATCACCATTGTAAAATCTTGGTTGCTTTGGTTGGTTATATTTTTTTAATGATATTATTAACATACATTGATGAATTTGAATGACTTGGTTAAAATCCATGTAGATCATAGATGCCAATTTTTTCAAAAAAGAAGTTCAAGAATGTAAGAAGACAATCATTATGTTCGTCTTATACTTCATGTCATTGGATAGTTCATTCGTACATTCAAGATTAAATAATAGATGTGGAGGATAGTGTTCCTTCAACACGTGGTTTCAAAATATCTTCTCCATATTCAAAAGAGCTTGGAGTGGGTTACCTGTGAATCATATTGGTCACTTCACATATTAGACCGCTATTATGCATGTGGATTGGATTTCTCCCTATGTACTTGGTGTATATTTTTTAGGATTGTAGATATGATGCATTGTACTATTGAATATTATATCTATTAGATACATGTGTCATTCTCATTTATTTGTACATTAATGTAATGGTAATATTATTTTTTTTATGAATAATCCTTTCTAATATCTTGTAGTATGTATACCTTACTAGTATGGGATATGATTGCAATTATTGTTTGAATTCAAATAAATTCTGTAGTTATATTGTAGGGTGTGTTGTACATTGGTATCAAAATATATTTTAAACTCTAGGAGACTTAAGTATACTAGAAAACTATAACAAAATCAAACATTACTTGTTTGAAAACCTAGATATTCTTTTCTTTATATTTTTTTAACTAGATGCTTATTCTTCTTAATTACATGGTCAGCACTAAGAATAATTTGGTAAAAGGCATGTTGATATTGAGTTGGGGAGCTCAATATATTCAAAATAATTAGACATCTCCTAAGGCTTTAAGGATTGACCTAAGGGATATAACAACCCATATAGAAATGTTAAAATAACACATTTAGGATCACCCAAACCGAGAGATAATTTGGCACTAGAAATAATAACCATAACACTGGATTAGATTTTGAGAGTGAGATAATAATTTTGGACAATTTGGACATATTATAGGGTCATTTATTTTGGTGCATCTTGAGTATTTTAAGGAATGACCTCAAAAGAAGAGAGCATATACAATGTTTAAGGAGCTCAAAAATGTGTATCCCCCTTAAAGGCTCAAGTGAAGGGGATTCAATATTAGCATGGATAGATTTTTTGCCTTGATGGCCAAGAGTGAAAATGCTCAATCAAGAGTTGTTATTTATCAACTTGAGGCTAAGGAATCCTTATGATAGAACCACTTAAGTGAAATTAGTAATTATGATGCATACACTATCATCTAGGAGAAATTTGAGAAAAAATAAAATTGTTAATATATTTCTGCATAACACAGAGATAGAGAGCTTCTAAATTTTCTTGATTATATAGAGTACTTTAACAATTATTGACAATAAGGTTAATCTAATGAGTTTAGTTAGGTGTGTGCATTATTTAAAATTCGTAGACCATGTTAACATTTTGTTTATAAGGGTTGAGCAAGGGAATCAATTTTGATAGAAAACTTATCAAACCGAAGACCTTAACATAGTTTGTAAAGGTATCAACAATTAATAGAAGAAAAAAGGTAACAAAAGTATGGTAGAAAAGAATTAATCAAATCTAAATTAGAGTATTATAGGATAAGGATGATGACTAACAATTGTCACAACATTAGATAAAGTTTTCTAATGAACTGGAATGATAATAACTTAAGTTCAAGAAGAATGGAAATGGTATTATAACTGATCTACTGTAGTAGAATAACATAAACAACAATGGTAGAAAATATGATTATATATTACATTAGAGTTGACACAATAGTTTTGAATTTAGTGTGATGAACTTGTCATGGTGACTATATTTGAGAGGGATCACCCTCAAAAAATTTCTTATATATGTGGTTTACAAAAGATGCATGTATCTATTAAGAGATTATATGAAGAAACCCAAGCTACTTTCATTAACCTCCAAGAAAATTTATATGGTTATATGCTTCTATTTTGGTGAAACTAAGAAGTAACAATTGTTTAAAATCACAATTGTTGATAGAATGCTAAAATATCCCCCTAGGATATTTGTTTTAGATTTTTCCCAAAATTTTCCACAGGAAATTAAAGAAACAATTTTCATGCAAATAGATTATCATATAATATCCAACTGAAAAAAAAATTCTGCAATTAAATATGAACAAAACTCATTACAATCCTTATTTTTTAAACAAATATGAAATACCTCTATTATTTCAGATTTTGACTTCACAAATTTTCCCAATTGTGAACTTTGTCATGAATCCACCACCAAAGATGAATTGGGTTTTCATCCAACCCACCAAGAAATCCTAAAGTTTTCAGTCCTCGGGTTTCAAAACTGAAAGTCAAAGCTTCCTAGTATTCCCCAAAAGAATAAAATGATTAAGCATATCTAGAATGAACCTCCCCTTCTTTTAAATCCCATTGTAGTGACTCTTCATTTTCCCTCTGTCTATCTCTTCATTTCCTTTTTTTGTCTTTTTATTTCCCTTTTAATTTGATTTCAACTTTGGGAAATAATTATAATAAAATGACTTCATTAATTTTTTTACTTCATCATTAAAGTCATTTTAAATATACTTTGTTAAATAATTAAATTAAGTCTTCAATAAATTTATTATATTTTAATAACTTAAATTTAATTATTTAATTAATATATGATATCCAAATAAAGGGCACATTATAGTCCTCCCTCCCAAATATTCCTTGTCCGCAAGCAATTAGAGTCTGTATGCCAATACTAGGATCCCATGTCAACCTCAAAAATATTGCTTCACCAATCCACTACGCCACTCTAAAAATTTAACAACATTGTGTCTTGAGTTGTGAAGAAACTCATCATGATCCATAAGAAATAGAGCATTGATCCTATCGACACCCTGATCCCAAACCAATCTATCCATCAGTCCATGGGAATAGAAAATAGATGCCTATCATTGTGCAATCTTCATGTTTCATCCACCTGAATAAGTAGTCCACCAAAAAGATGCCAAAAGAAACTCTAATATTCTCATAGATCAACTCATTAAGCCACCAAATGTTATTGTTATGACTTAGGATAGAAATAAGAATGATGTTGAAGGTGTCATTGTGCCCATGTATAGGGAAGATTTACATCTCGTGTACAATATCTAACATGTAGTCATGTCTCTACAAAATCGCATGCAACTCACTGGATATTGTAGACCATGCCAAATATGAAAGTGTAATGAAATCCCAAGTAGGACATGTTGGAGATTTGATTCTGAACAGTTGATTGATTGTATTTTTGTCATTGATGACAACATATAATACACTATAGTACTTCTGTATGTACTTATCAATATGATGACATGAAGACCAGCGTGGATAGATACATGTTTTTGACATGTTTACTGTGCTATGTTCATACACGTAGACCCAGATATGAAGTTCCAGTAAAGATATGTAATTCTGTTATTGACGGTTACAGTTCTGGAGGAATAACGGTTTAAGGCCGACGTATGTAACATGTTGATCGAGTTGCACCTATCTTCAGGATATGCGTGTGTATATTCATGATTAATTATGTGTTTTTTATATTATTCTAAAGGTGCAAGATGTGTTTCAAGAAGATTAAAAAGTTATGATTAATTTGGTGAAGCTGACTTGTGAAGCGACGCATCTGCTCAGCATTGACCTGCGCGGTTGTAATTATGCTTGTGTACTTAGTAGAGCTGACAAGGATGTTAAGAAGAGTTTTCCTATAGGTCCCATGATCTCATACTTGGTGTATGTACTTATAGAAGGTCATTTGTGATAAGAAGAGTTGCGAAAGCCAGAGATTAGAAAAGCAGAGCAGAGTGTTAAAGCAGCAGAGCTATATTTATCATATGTTGATAATATAGATAATGAAGTTGAAGCTTTCAGAATATAGATAAGATTTTTATAGTGCTTTACAAGAGGCTAAAGCATCGGCGCATAAAAGGAACTGATCAGACAAGCAGTGTCACAAACAGTAGTTCATCCTGTTGATACAGTGTGTATCAAATAACCAGAAGGTTGTAGCCTTCACCATTTGGACAGTGAGTCCTCCACCCCTAACAG
>MU224334.1:9946020-9958164 GCA_018584345.1 Thuja plicata
ACTATACTACTGCATTGTAATGTACAACTCCTAACAGGTTTGGAAGATCTTTTAACAGGGATCACTATAAACAGTATAGTTCTTTGTGGGTACTGATTCCCACCGGGGTTTTTACCATTTGGTTTCCCCGTAACCAAATTGATGTGTTGTTTAAAGTGTTATCTGTATGTGCATTTACTTTGTATCAATCTGGATTAATAAGTATAAGATAAAGTTTTAAATTTGGAGATAACTGATTCACCCCCCCCTCCCAGTTATCTCTGAAGTATTCTAACAGGACAACCACTAACAATTGAAGTATCTAGGAAGATAAAATGACCAACCAATAATTTAATGACTTCCATCTCACATGAAATTTGGGACAAATATAAAAATGAATTATAGATGCTTTCATCACGTGTGGAAAAAAACTCTCTAGTGTCTAATTGTATACAAGTGTCATAAAAAATTCTACTTCTCCAATGAATTAATCACCATCAAGCAAAATTTCAAAACTAGTAAAATATTGTGTATCATCATCCTGATGTGAAAAAGTTGTTACCTCATGATGATGAAGAGAAATATGACTTTTGTTATAAAAATCAAAATTGCTACCATACTTTTGTATCATGTCTACAACCCTTTCACACACCTCTTCCTTGAAAATTTTATTGCTCATACTTGTACATTGGGTATCAACAATTGTAGACCCCTCTTCATTAGATTTCCCATGTGTATAGGTTGCACACTCACATGAATGAGAAAGTGAACTCATTATGCCCCAATTCAAAATTTTGGGCTCCCCCTTCTATCACCAAATCTTGAATTTTTGCATGTCCTTCCCAAGTGATCAAAGGTAGTGATGTCTTAGATGATTTTACTACAAATGATGTCACAAGGATACAAGGTACTTCTTTGTGGAATTATTCAACATATTGGATGTCTCTAGAATGTAAATTGATGAAATCATTGTCTCCCATTTATTCCTTTAAGAGTTCATCAATCCCCTCTACTATTTGTTTGATCTCCATCTCCCTTGTACCAACTTCTTGATCTTTGGTTGTATATAAAACAAACATCTGATTTTTTTATTTGTATAGAGAGAAATGAGTCATTCTAAGTTGGTAACAAAGATCATCAACCTCATTTTACTTGTCTTCACCAAATTCGATAACAAGATCCCTATCCATTAACAACTGCAAGTAGTATGATTGCATTCTTTCAAATGCTTCTTTGATTGTGTGCAATTGAGAACTAGTAACACCACATGCAATTATTATTTTTTTCTCATCAATATGAGTTTTTCAAATAAGATCTTCTATGTGTTTTTCATAATCATCAACCCTTGTTAATACTTTCAAAACCCTCTCCTCTGAGACCAACACTCTATCCTTTGAATCTTGCAATGTTAAGGGCCTATGTTCAAATTCATCTAGGGTACATGAGTTTTCACACATTTTATTTTATGATTTGTTCTCAATTGTGAGAATATTATCTCCATCAAACTCCAATGTCTCTCTAGAAGAAGCCATGCACTCTTCATGTAGCACCAATGGGACAACATTATGATCATATATGGAACCATCAAAGAAGTTTCTCTCTTCATGTATACTATCAATACGGATTTGCAAATCACCAATAAATAGTTTTGAATACTTCTCACGGGTGATGATTGATTCTTTCTCCACATTATCCACCTTAGCTGATTGGAAGGCATTACCCTTTTTACTTTCATCGTGCATAGTAACAAGTGTATTCAAATTTGTAGATTTATTTTTCTCCTCATGAGTCATGGCACTGATTTCACTTGCAAATTTTCCATCATTACCACTTGGCTACAATATATCTTCTTCCTTAATAATTCCATAAAGGTGTTTAGGTGTCCAAGCCTCTTGACATGTGAAACAAATATTCTCTTTCCTTATTTGGTTCATAACTTTTTTAGAAGACCCTACAACCTGTAGACCCATTGAGATTAGTTCATTTTTAGTCATGTATTTCTTTAACCTTTCAATCTTTTTCTCAATCAACCATTTTGAGAACTCATAAGTTATAGGTGATATAACTCTTTCCTTCCTCCAAATGGCCAACAATTCTAATTGCAATTGTTTGCATATGTCATCATCCTCGTCTAGGATTAGGGACATAATGGTTTGCATAAAATCCCTCACCTTGTCTGGATAATGCTTCTTGATTTCAATTAAGAAGCATTGAAGAATGTGAAGGATCATTTTTTCACACTTGAGATCCAACATGATAATAAATGATCGAGTTCTTTCTATAGTTTCTAAAATCTTAGCCTTCTTATGAAAAGTAAGGGCTTTTACATCATGTAAACCATGAAGGATCTCCACAATTAGCTATAGAACCTTCTTCAGTTTGTCATCATTATAGGGTGATATAGGAGCTATTATTCTTATGATCTTGCCATGACAAGAAGCAACTATAAGTCTCACCTCTTCACACAAATGTTCCCTTAACCTTTGCTGGACCAAAGTAAGCATTAAGCACTGCAAAGCCCAATTCAAATGTCTCCAATCTGTCTGATCTACATGAGATAGATATGAATCTAATTCCTCTAATTTAGAAAGAATACCATCTGGTAATTTCATGGACTCCAATTGTAATCTGATCACATAGATCCAATTTCCCACTTCCTTATTTTTCTACAGGTCCCTTTGTTGTTCACCATTGAATGTGTCATTAAATTCTTTTGAGAAAATAACACTTTTTTGATCTGCCATTGTCTTCATTTTATTTTCTCCAAACTAAATTTCACCAAAATTGATGTACACTTCCACAGGTTGTAAAATACTATCTATTTGATACCATTGATACCACTATAAGTGTTGAGAGTATTGAGGGGATGGTGACATCATTGTCATTGATGTCAAAACCATTTTACTAGTTGTTTGTTTATTCCATTGGTTGTGATGACATTATTTTTCCATTAGTATACTCAGAGAAAAAACACAGATAGTAAGCATTACCGGCAGACAACAAGCATCACTGGTGAATCACAAGTAGTACCGGTGAAATGCAAGCATACCCGACACGATAAAGAATTTTGAGAAAAAATGCTAAGTATAAATGTGACAAGCATCACCAGCGACCACAAGCATCACCGGCGAACACAAGCATTACCGGTGACACAATTTCTAGAATCAACCTGATAGGAACAGACAAGCATACCCGACGACATGTTCAGAGAAAGGAACATCGACGACCAAGAACACCGACCGTCAAAACCAACAGTCAGAAAAGCCACAAATTATGGATCTGATATACACACGGCGGATAAAGCAAAGTTATTCTATTTTGCAGAATTGTTTTTTGTTTTTAATGGTCATGCAAGCTTTATGTAAATGCTTTAAAGCATCCTAATAGATCTAAAGCATATCTAACTACAGATCAAGATCAAGTTGTATATCTTCAATCTAGAGTTAACCCGCGAATGCATGAATCAAGAATTGAACCTAAGCTAGTATAAATAGATGTTCATACTCAATTGTGAGTACATGAATTCTTTGTAATTGATAGCCACGAAGAGCATCTAAGGAGCAGAAGGCAGAACTCATGCAAAAGATCAGAAACAGAATACATCAGTTATCAAGAACACATAGAGGCTATCGATGAGTAGATAAAGGTAATACTCAATCATGGAAGGATGATTAATAGTATTTTTGAAGCTTTAGAGGATCTGTTATCAACAATTGAAGATTGCATATTCCATCAGATCAAAGACCTATGTAGTTGCATTCTAACAAGTGCATCACATCTAAAATCCTTTTGTAGAAGGTGGACTTAACCGTCCTTTATAAATATATTAACATAATGCACACTTAACAGTGTTGTTAAAAGCTTCAAATGAAGTAGATCTTAACAGGTCTCCACTGTAATACTCCTAACAGGGTAGGTCATCAGAAGTGACCAAAATTGTAAGCCTTAACTAGCTCTTCTTATCTGCAGATAGTGAAGTTTGTGGGTAACAATCCCCACCGCAGTTTTTACTTCCTTAACAGGAGTTTTCTGCGATATCATATCTGGTGTCATGTGTTATCTATTTTCATGAATGTTTCTATTATTGTTACATATCAAAAGAATGTATGATATGATTTCATAAGCATAAAGAAAGATGAACTGTTAGATAAGATAAATTACAAACTAATGACTAAGGGTTAATGGGCTAACCAAGAAAAATTTTAGAGGTACTGATTCACCCCTCCCCTCTCAGTACACCATCTCAATATAATTTCAGCAATTGGTATCAGAGTTAAGTCTATCTCTTGAAAAGCTTAAAGACTTGAGAGCAAAGATTAGAGCAATGGATAAGTTCAGACTGGACATGACTATTGAGAATGAGCAGTTACAGATGCAAATAAACTATGAGCAGTATAAGGAGGCGAAGATAAAACTAAGAAAACTTCTTGATCAAAGACAGATTATGGAAACCAGGCTGAATGAGAAAGACTACAAAGAAATGGAAATACAAGAGTACTTTGATACAGTAGAATCATCATTGAGCAAAGCTTCAAATGCATCAGTTGAAGAAATTACAAGTATGCCAGAGATCAATCTACATCTGACAGATCAAATCAAGATGCTGAAAATTGGCCAAGAAACTCAAATGGTAAAAATGATTGATGTTATGAATGATGCAAGAAAAGCTGAAAATGAAAGAACACTTGCCATTGATGATAGGAGGAAAATTATAGAGAAACTACAAGAGAAAGAATCAGAAATTCTGAGACTCACTGAGCATCACCATGAGGTTACCAATCAGATTATTCTTATGAGCCAAGAAGCAAACAGATTAAATACAGAACTCATTGAAAGAATACAGATCATTGGTGAGTTGAGAGAAGAGAATGAAAAATTGAAGCATGAAATCAGAGTTTAGATTCAACACAATGAACTAATCAAAAGGGCTGAGGATAGCAACAAATGGATGGATGACTTTCTTGATGGACAAAGAAGAGTCAACAACTACATAGGATTAGGGTAAAATGAGAATGAATAATCCTCTAATCAATCTGATAAGAGGAATGCTTTCACAACCCCAAAATCTGAAAAGCTGTCATGCAATCACTGTGGAAAACTAGGCCACACCTCAAACATCTGCATAAGCAAAATGAAAGGTATTTCTCAAGCATAATCTACTTTTATTGGTAATTGTTATAAATGTCAAAAGAAAGGACACAAGGCACATGAGTGTAGGTCCAAAGTAATAAATCCAAAGAGAAAAACCTACATGGAAAAATACTGTCCTACATGCAAGATGAATGGGCATACACAAAGAATGCTGGAAAAAGAATAACAAAGCATGGACTCCAAAGGAGAATAATAAAAGCTACAAACCAGAAAGAAAAGGTAACTCATATGTTTGGGACTATAACACATGGGTAAATTGCACATCATGTGGAAGGTATGGTCATATTGCTGCCAACTGTATGAGAAAATGGACCAGAAGGTCAAGAGGATGGACCAATCCAAGTATGGCATGTTTACACTTTCATAAAGTTGGACATGTAATAAAATATTGCAAAGACCGACTGACAAACACAAATACACATCCCAATGGAAATACTATTGATGACATCAAAAGGATGATAAACAAGATATGGGTAAAGGCCACAAACACTGAAGGTGCTAGTACAAGCAATACAAATGGTGACACCCCATCCACTGGATCTGGTGACATCACTTCATCTAACTAGATTGCACAAGTATGGAACTGCATTATCACAAGTTTTATTATGCATCAGTTCCATTACACATAGTTCATATTGTTATATAGGCATGAATAAAGATGCAATATATTGTTACTTGATAATCTACTATAAAGAAACCATCGGTTATTGGGCACAATCTACATTGGTGACCACACATAGAAAAGACATGCAATACTTACCAAAATATATCGGTCATTACACAAGTTGTGTGTAACCCGACGAGTATCGGTATACACTGAATCTACAAAAGTTGTTGTCACAATATCACTGACAATCATTGGTAAAGTCTCCAACACCGCTAAGCTACCTCAATGCTTTGCAAAAACACTAGAGGAGCTATGAATTTATTTACCGATGGAGGCAGTCTTCATAAACCGACAAAGTTGGTAAGCATTAATGACAACTTAGGGCACCAAAGAGGGAATAAAGGCCCGACGGGTAAGCTCATTTTCGCACCCGCAATTTTTGAGCAGAGTAGAGAAGAGCAAAGAAATTTTCATGTAGTTTGAGAAGTGACCCAACAAAAGGAATTCACAAAGCATTCAAATTCAGAGGAGATCAAAGACATTCAGTAAGTTCATTCACTCACCGATAAGCACTATTTTGATTTATGGAAAAGCCCTAAAATCTAGAAAATGATGGCATCGACATCTAGGGTAGAGAAACTTAAGGATGACAAGAAGAAACTGTTTAACCTTGTTAAAAGAGGCACATGTGCTAAACCAAAATACAAGTTACATCCCGAGATAGCCTCTCAACCAGACGATTCTGGAGCTTTCTCCTGAATCCCAGCTAGGGTTTTATTGGTTGAGGATGTTAGATCCTTCATTCACTACAAGATCTCAGAGATAGGAGATCTAGACCTTGAAAACACCTATAGGGAACTTTGTGATGATGGTGGCAATCTCAAAGAAGAGCATAAACACTCAGAAGTGAAAGGTCTGACAAATGCACTTCATTTTCTGAAGGTTTTTAAAATAGAATGGATTAAGATTATTCTAAGAAGAGTATATGATAACACTTTGTGGTTGAGAAAACCAAAGGCTATAAAAAAATATGTTATCCATGCAGTAACAGGTTATCCAACAACTGACAAACCTTAGGCTCACAAACATCCACCTCTTGTAGAAGTGGAAAGGTTAACCGGTGAAAAATCAGACAAAAGGGCACTGAAAGTAAACACTATCACCGACGTAGAGCTAAAATTTGGTGCTTGCGTAGTTGGATATAAGATATTTCAAGCTAGCAGAATGAATAGTATCTCTAGCACAGCAATGAGCATAGCCTACAAGATCATCAAACTGGGGAAGAAGATGGATCTAGCAGAGATCTTATTGCATCAATTTGAGGAGAACATGTGCACCATAAGGTCTTCATGGATGAACACATGTATGTTTGGTTCCCTCATATTATGTATATTCTTCTACTTTGAAGAGTACTTTCCTTCAATTGGAAAAGTAACATGGGACACCAACATACCCATTACCATGCAAATTAATGAATACATTGAAACACCAGGCACAGATTTTGACAATGTTATGCATGAGTACTTTAAGGCAATTAAGGATATGCTACAAGCAAGGAGTATAATTCCTGAAATTCTAATTGAGGAATACAAAGATGCCATTTGTTTTATGGTGGAAACTGACTTCACCTACATTCAAGTAGTAATCCCAAGGAAATCTTGGCTAGAAAATCTTGATTATGAAATCAAAACTGGGTTAACAACAGAAGCAATAAAGGCATTATTGAATGAACCCATTGACAACAAACAACTAAGGTTTGGTACTTATGAGGAAGTCAAACAGAAAATTAAGTCAACACTTGTTGTCAAGAAGGTTGTAAAGTAGTCTAAGAGAATGGTGAAAAACATAAAGAAGAATTTGAACATATCCTCTGACGGAGAGGAGGAAGAACAGAGGAAAGGAGGAAGAAACCGAGGAACAACTTCCCATCAGTGAAACAGTAGAACAACAAGAATCAGAGGAAGAGAAATTTGATTCACCACCTCCTCCTCCAACCAAAAAGTCTAGAACAAGAAGTCAAATGGCTAAGGAAACCAGTCCTTCACCTATGGTAAAAGGGAAGGTGTACAAGAGGAAACCTGCACCTACAAAGACTAAAAAACCACCTAGGGCACCTGCAAAGAGGAGGAAATTTGTTCAGACTGATGAGGACATAGAAGATACAACAATGGATGAACCCAACGTTGTCAGAATAGCAAAGGAAAAGGAAAAGGTTACATCACTATCTGATAACATTAATGACATATGTAAATCTATTTCTGAAGCTGCATCTATTAGACATCCAAAAATTAAGAAATGGTTACAATGGAATACAGTAAACCAAGATAAGATAGAAGATGCACTAATTGCAAAAATGTGCAAACACTATTATGTTCCTATGCAATACCATTCACAAGATGTTCCACAAGAAATATTAAATAATATTTCTTCTAGATTCACTTATGCACTTCATGAAGAGAAAAGGATTAGAGAAAGAGTATTGGTTTCTCTTATGCCCGAATCCTCAAAAGAAGAAATCAAGGAAGTCATGGAGAAATACACAAAGAAATTCTCACCAAAGATGAGAGCTTACAAATTTCTTCAACAAAAACTCATTGAGCTGGAAGAAGACACTCACAAAATATGGAGTGATATACTAAAACCTGATGAAGAGAGCAGTCTTGAAAGAGAAACTATCAAAACAACAGGTCACTCAACAAATGAGTTGGAAAATGAAGAGGTACAGATCACAGGCCAAAAACAAACTGATATTATAGATGAGGAATGGCCAACAGATGGTAAAGATGATCAAGTACTGGATAGCCCCATCCACATTAACTTGGAGGATGAAGAAGTTGCCAAAGAGAAAATCTCAATAAAAGGTAACTTAGATGTGGATATGAATGATGACTTATGGTTAAACAACATAGTCGACACCATTACAGGAAAAGACCCTACAATAGATATGCAAAAAGATGAAGATATCACTGCTACAAGGGTTAGTACCAATGAACAAGACAAGGCTATTGACACTGCAACTGTCAATATGCCTACAAATATGAATATATTAATAGATGCTATCGATATACAGTCTAGCCAGGACAAATCATCCAAGAAAGATGATGATATACCCAAGGATATGGGTACAGATGAAAATCAAGGTGCATCCAACACTCAAAAGGATACCGACAAAGAAATGAAGGATGACACTGATGAGCAGAAAGATACATCAAAGGAACAACAACTAGAGGCAGAGAAAACTACAGAGGATACCTCAAAGAAGGTAGTAGAACTGGAAATGAATGAGAGTGTAAAGAGAAAAGAGGAATTAAAACAAAAGGAAGACTCATCTGTTGAAACACCTAAGGAATGGGAGGAGATGTCTTCACAGAACCGGCCAGTGATTACAGAATAGGTACAAAAGGATACCTCAACCTCTATACACTCACCAACTAAGTCTACACAATCTCAAGCCTTGCAAATGGTATTACATCAATCTGTCACTGCCAACCAGCCAAAGAAGAAGAAGAAGAAAATAGTAAAGGACATATTGGTTGTCACACTTGATGAGATCATTAAAGTTCCAAATTGGGACATTACCACTTTGGACAGCGACAAACTTCAAGAATTTGGAGTGCTCTGTCAAAGGAAAGCCATACAAAAGAAAATGATCAAAGAACATAGAGAAAACATGGCACTTGAAAAGGCTAAGGAGATACTCCAACAATTGGTTCCTGAAGTGAAAATTGATGAAAATACTTTAGTTAAGGAATAGATTGCTGTTCTGACCGACGCTATTACAGAACAAGGGATAGAGGTAGATCAAGCAATGGAAGAGCAAGCGGAAAAGAAATATCAATTCAAGTTAATTGATAAAATCAGCCAAGAAGTGGCATTGAACAAGGTCAAGCTCTCCAAACTTAGTGATGAAATGGAGCCAATGATTGCTGAGGTAATAACCTTAGTTCAGAAGATGTGCACACTTGACAAATTTGCAAAGGAGAATAGTGACAAACTTGCAAAAATTGACACAAATGTCACTAAGAGTGCACAAAGCCTAACCTCACATGCCGATAACATAAAGGCACATCATGACACAGTCATTGAGGCAAATAGGCTAAGGTAGGAAATATGGGATGCTGAGACCCAATTCAGAGGTGAGATCACAGAACTCCAAGCTCATATCTTACCAAATCTCACAATACTTCAGCAACATATTTCAGAAGCTAGAAATCTTATAGCAACCCCAGAGATGTCTGTAGTAGACAACATCTATGATATTCATGTAAGGATTTCACTAGAGCACATGGCTCTAGAAATGCTCAAGGAAAAATGGGAGAAGATGATGGAGGAAGTCAAGTCCTCACATTCCCACCTTTTTGGAAATTTGTAAGTACCTTTGTCCTTAGAATCAAAAAAGGAGGAAAGGCAATGTATATAGTTATGTACAATACATATATTAGTTGAAAAAGAAAAGATAAAGGATATATATATACTTACACTTACCGGCACATACATAGGGGGAGTCATTCAAAGGACTAAGGCAGAAGTATACACAAGTGTACATACTAATACACTCAGTATGTTGCACATATCATGTTTTTGATACTAATGTCAAAGGGGGAGATTGATGACATTATTTTTCCATTAGTATACTCAGAGAAAAAACACAGACAGTAAGCATTATTGGTAGACAACAAGCATCACCGACGAATCACAAGCAGAACCGGTGAAATGCAAGCATACCCGACATGACAAAGAATTTTGAGAAAAAATGCTAAGTATAAATGTGACAAGCATCACCGGTGACCACAAGCATCACCGGCGAACACAAGCATTACCAGAAAAACAATTTCTAGAATCAAACTGACAGGAACAAACAAGCATACCCGATGACATGTTCAGAGAAAGGAACACCGACCGTTAGAACCGACAGTCAGAAAAGCCACAAATTGTGGATCTGATATACACACGGCGGATAAAGCAAAGTTATTCTATTTTGTAGAATTGTTTTTTGTTTTTTATGGTAATGCAAGCTTTATGTAAATGCTTTAAAGCATCCTAACTGATCTAAAGCATATCTAACTGTAGATCAAGATCAAGTTGTATATCTTGAATCTAGAGTTAACCCGCGAATGCATGAATCAAGAATTGAACCTAAGCTAGTATAAATAGATGTTCATACTCAATTATGAGTACATGAATTCTTTGTAATTGATAGCCACGAAGAGAATCTAAGGAGTAGAAGGAAGAATTCATGCAAAAGATCAGAAACAGAATACATCAGTTATCAAGAACACACAAAGGCTACTGACGAGAAGATAAAGGTAATACTCAATCATGGAAGGATGATTAATAGTATTTTTGAAGCTTTAGAGGATCTGTTATCAACAATTGAAGATTGCATATTCAATCAGATCAAAGACCTATGTAGTTGCATTCTAACAAGTGCATCACATCTAAAATCCTTTTGTAGAAGGTGGACTTAACCGTCCTTTGTAAATCTCTTAACAGAGTGCACACTTAACAGTGTTAAAAGCTTCAAATGAAGTAGATCTTAACAGGTCTCCACTGTAATACTCCTAATAGGGTAGGTCATCATAAGTGACCAAAATTGTAAGCCTTAACTGGCTCTTCTTATCTGTAGATAGTGAAGTTTGTGGGTAACAATCCCCACCACAATTTTTTCTTCCTTAACAGGAGTTTTCTGCGATATCATATCTGGTGTCATGTGTAATCTATTTTCATGAATGTTTCTATTATTTTTACATATCAAAATAATGTATGATATGATTTCATAATCATAAAGAAAGATGAACAGTTAGATAAGATAAATTACAAACTGATGACTAAGGGTTAATGGGCTAACCAAGAAAAGTTTTAGAGGTACTGATTCACCCCTCCCCTCTCAGTACATCATCTCAATATAATTCCAACAGGTTGTGCTTTAGTATCAAGTGTAGATCAAATTCATTCTATTTCAATCTATTTTTGGTATTGGATTAGCATGATGGATGTCTTGATTTAGGCTATTGAAATATATCTTTTTGGTACATCTATGATATTATTTGAATGAAGTAGTATGAATTTTTTGGGTGGATATAATGTGTTGTGTTTCGGAGTTCTTCTTGGCATCCCTAATACCTAGATACTCATGCAACATATTAGATGTGTTTTGGTATAAAAAATTAATATTATATTTTTTGGACAAGTTCTATGTAGTTTAATCCTTCGGTGGGTTCAAAATTTTTGTTGATCAAGACATGGTATTGGTTGTAGTTTTTCCATTGACCCAGAATATGTTTGTGTAGACACCCTAAAATGGACAGGCTTGCAACTTTACGTTAAAACCCTAATTTTCATCTATTAATTAATGGTTTCTTAATCATTAATTAATCATCTATTTTCTTCTAAATTCATTTCTCAAA
>MU224334.1:9986610-10008633 GCA_018584345.1 Thuja plicata
TTCCTTGGCTCTCAGAACATTTGTATCACCTCCATGTACAAGCTTTAGTTTGTCCCACATCTTCTTTGCAGTTTTGCAATCCTTGACATCTTCAAATTCAACATCAAAGAGTGAGGAAGAAAGCTCTATAACCATGCAGTTATGCTCATGCTTCTCTCTCAATTGATCTACTGTCAATACTCCTGTGGGAAACACATATTCAGTACCTAGGAATTGAATAACATCATTACCAATACCTGTTAAGTGGATTCTTATCCTTCTTTGCCATGAAGCAAATTTGTCTTTGTTCAACTTGGGCACATCTTGTGATCTTTACTTAGGTCTTGAAACCTTCCTTTCTAAGAACACAAGCTCTGATACCAGTTGTTAGTAATAACTGAGAGGGGCGGGGGGTGAATCAATGGCCTCAAAAATTTATCCTTCAAACTTAACCACTAATCAATAAACCTCAGATTATTATGTCCCTACAAGATGTATGCCATGAAATACTTATAATGATTAACTGTTTGTCGGTGTTCTTTGTCAATCCTTATTCTTTCTTGATTACCAATAAGAAGTATAACTATTTACCAAAATATAATAAATAAGTAGAGTATACCGATCAATCCAGTGTTAACTATGCCAGATACAAAACAATAAAGAAATGAATCATACACACATAACACATGAATTTTTAACATGAAAACCCTGTTAAGGGAAAAAACTACTGGGACTGGTACTCCAAATTTTCACTCTTTTAAAGTGAGCCCTATTAGGATCCAACCCTGCTGAAGGTTACAAACACACTGTTAAGTGTGACCTTGTTAGAGGATTTTATACATAGAGGTTGTCACTTAGTATCAGGCATCTATTGCTACCATCCTTGAATCAGCCTCCTTCTTAGACTTTCAATAGGTATCGAGAAAGTCCAATGCTACTTTCATGAATCAACCTTTTTGGCACTCCATGTACCTCAATATAGAGAAGACTGTTAAGTCCTTCTGGGTTAAGAGACTTGATTCTTCAATGGTAAAATTGAAATACTATGACCTGTTCATATTGCAATTTTTAATTGGAGATTTTTAGATCTATTTAAGTACATTACCTCTCTAATCAATGTATCAATTCAATCCTTTGTGCTCCACACTTTCTACTCTGTGATGTTGTGCTCACTATTCGTCGGTGTCTACAGAATTCCTTAGCTCTCCTTCAGCTTGATTGATCAAGACTGTATGAATATATTCTTCATCAGTTTCTCTTCAGCATCCTCTTTCTATTCACTCCCCTTAATCTCATTTGTAAATGAGTTAAGCTTGTCTCTTATATAGACATGATATTCACTGTTTCTTGATTCTTGATTCTTTGCGTGAAAAACAATCCAGCCAATTTGATTTAAAGCATAACTCCTGATTTGTCTCGTAATTATCTTCTTGCCAACTGTACAAATCATCTTTAAATCAATCACTTAACTCTTGTCAAATAAAACAAATAAAACAACCAATTAATTCTATCTTTAGCTCTTTCCAGCTAGATATTTTGTCATTTTCTAAACTCTCTGTTCCGTCGGTCACCTTTACAGTTAGTTGTCAGTGACAACTGACAGTTCTTTCGGTGAGATTCTAGTTAGCTTTGTGATCTCCATCCATCGGGAATCATTGGAATTTTACTCATCGGGAAAACTTCTAAATTTTCTAGTTGGGCATCACTGTGGCTTTGCTTCATCGGGAAACACTATCTTCTGATCATCGAGTATCACTGTGATTGTTCTTCTTTGCCTTTACCGATGGTGTGCACTCCATCGATTTTGTTTGTCACTCAATGAATACTTGACTTTTTTGCATTGCTGAAAGCATAACCTTTATTCCTTTGGTTCTCTGAAGTCTTTGGCATTATGTACATGACTGTACAGATGATATCAAGTTGACATCAATGACAATACAATACATTAACTATTTTAATGCCTTGCATTATCTTCAAATTAACATTTTCAAACATTCAATCAATTACATGTCATCATTTATGTCAACACACACATGACATATAAGTTGAAAACACCCAAAACTAACCAAAAAAATGTCCCGATATGACTATGCAACCCAATTGGCTTATAAGGATGCCAAATAGGGTATGCCACAACATAGTTTAGGACTTTATTACAAAACACACCAACACAAACACAACATTGAAAAAAGAGAAACAAAAGTTCCACAAAAAAATTTATTCATCCTTGTCCCTATTTTTGGTGAGTTCCCCTACACCATTATGGATCATATCACTTTATACTCATAAAATTTAGTTTATTTACTTACTATAAAACCTAGATTTACTCTCTCTCTCTCTCTCTATATATATATATATATATATATTGTAACCACCCTAATTTGGTCTGCTCTGACCATAGACCCTATTTTCCCTAAGTGTGATCATACCCCTAATTATGTCAAGACAATTCTTCGATTAATTGACATAATTCATTTAAATAAAATTTAATCTCCTAAGTGATCTTATCACTAAATTAAATTAATTGCCTTAGCCAATTAAATCAAATACATGGCTAAAGTAATTAATAAAAAGGAATTAAATAAATCCTAGTTACAACTCTTAATTTGCAAAAGGGAAAGTCAAATCCCTAGCCAATAAGAGTTAAATAACTTGGATCACCTCACATGGATCACCAAATATTCAATCTCTACCTCTTTTCTACTTTCAATCCTAACCTCTCATTCCTCAAATTATTCTATAAATGGGATGAATTTTGAGCTCAACTAGTCCATAATTTGAGAATTGAAAAGTAAACTTATGTTGCTCATATTCTTATAGATATTAATGCATTTTAGCTCATCTTTCTTAGAAATTGTTATAATCTTTCATTTGGATCTTTAAAATAAACTTTTCTTGAGCATTTTAGATTAAATCCTTCAAATCTTCCATTCTAAGCATGTATATGTCACTGATTAATGCATAATCTGAGGGCACATTATAGAATTCTTCAAACTCTTCTTAAATAGGAAGAAATAGGTCAATTTTAGCGATTGATTTGCATTCTAACTCCTATTTTTAATATTATTTCACTAATGCAATGACTTATTGAAGTGTTGTGTTGCAGCTAACAGATACACAAAATCACACACACACACACACACACACACACACACACACACACATATATAGATATACATATATACACATATATATGTATACATATATGCACATACATATATATAGATATACATATATACACAAATATACCTATACATATATATGTGTGTGTGTGTGTGTGTGTATTTATATGTATATGTGTATGTGTATGTATATATGTATGTATATATATGTATGTATGTATGTATATATATACATACATATATACATAGACACACACACACATATATATGTATGTATATATATAAGTATGTATGTGTATATATGTATATATGTATATATCTGTGTGTGTGTGTATATTGTATATGTATATATGTGTATAGACACATACACACACACACAAATAAAATTTTGGGTCATGACATAACACTTCACGATCTGATTTAATCCTCACCTAGAGTTTTGTCTGAGGTTTCTTTTTAATTTTTTCTTATTGTAAGGATTCATTATTATTTATTATAATTATTCAAATTGTTTTTTGATCAACACATTTCAAGACTTTCATATGAAATCAATTTTATTTTTCTTTTTTCTATGAGTGTTTTAGTTGCAGGCAATGTTTGGGAGCCATGGGTTCTTCAATCAACTCTAATAGAATTCAAGAAAGCACTTGTTCTACGATCAAGAGTTCTATGTTATCATTCAAGCACTAAAGAAGTGGAGACACTACTTCCAAAAAAAATTATGCATGGATCATTGAGCATTATAATACATCAACACCCAAGGAAAACTTAATCAAATGCAAAAGAAATGAATTGAATTTTTAGAGTTACTCTTTAATTTTAAAATATAGAAGTGACAAGTCTAACTAAGTGGCATATACTTTAAGTGGGAGATTTTTCTTGCTAATTGAAATGGGAGTTGAGTTTACAAGATTTTTTGTAATAAAGGAATTAAATGATAATTATGTAGATTTCAAGGAAGCGTGAATTGCATGTAAGAAGCCAATAGATAAGAGCTAGACACCATGGTTGGATTATTTTATCTTGGAAGGTCTATTTTAGAGGTAGATATTATGTATGCCACAAGTATCCATGGGAGAGAATCTAGTGAGGGAAAACAAAAGTGGAGGTTTGGATAGATAATTACCCAATCTGGAATGGGAAAGGATGTGAAATAAATAATACAACATTGCATTATTTTATCAATAGGTCGAGGGAATAATTCAAAATAATAGACAATATTAGTGTCTACTTATTCTCGAAAACCATGGAAGGATGTAAGAATGGATTTTGTCCTTAGATTGCCTAGAACACAAAGAGGTAATGGTTCAATTGAAGTTGTTGTTGATCATATTTCTAAAATTACACATTTCATTTCATGAAAGAAATGTATGATGCTTCTAATTTTTTAGATTTATTCTGTAAGGAATTAGAAATGATCCATAGATGATACTAATGAACATAGTCTCGGATAGAGACACCAAATCTATGGGCCACTTTATCCAGATATTATGAAGATGATTTTATACTACATTAAGTTTTAATTTAGCCTACCATTCACAAACATATGGAGAAACGTAAGATTTTGGTATAATTTTGTGTAATTTATTAAGATGCTTGGTTTAAAAATGGCTTACTCAATGAGATTTGATCTTAATATAAAATTATTTTTCTTACAACAAATCTATGAATAGAATTATAGCTGAAAAATCCTTTTAAATTATGTATGAATTTAGCCTAAGAGGGGTAGAAAAATTGAGACAAACCATTAACATAGGTAGAAAAATAGCACCGCAATATTTTATTGATTGCATATATGCATTACAACAAGAAGTAAAAAAAAAACAACATTAAATTAGTGCAAGGAAATACAAGTAAGATATGGATAACAAGAGAAGAAAATAAGGATTTAGGTTGGGGAATTTTTCTTAATAAATCTTGTTGGTGCTCAAATCAATAGATTGGATTTCCTATGGACTTTTCAATCCAATGTTGGGAAACCCAAGTGATCTGGCCAACTAAAATGATTCAACCAAGGCAAGGTTGAACCTTCTGCAATTCTGGCTCTGCAGAACCAATGTCGGTAGGCCTATACCTTAGCTTATCCTTCAAGTCTTAAGACTTTTTATAGCAGGTAGAACACATTCCAAATCTTCTCTCTCAAGATATGGTAAAAGAACTTGAAAGAAATCAAACTGAAAATAATATATTATAATCTGCAAAACTGAAATACTTTGAGTAGTGGAAAGAATATTTAGTAGATATGTATGTAATTGAAATAAAATAGATGGATAGAATGTCATAAAACTAAAACAATGAACTGAATAACCATAATCCAATAAATGATAGATCAGTGCCTTATTCTATCATGGGCAATAGAATCAAAATAATCCCAACCCTATGTACAACCTTAGAGACAGTTTGCAGGAAATATATCACTTCAAAGGCGTTCAAACGGGCATGTATCTTAAGATAAATATACAACTAATTAAATTGAATTTAACTTTTCAAATGACAAACCGATTGATTATGGCCACAAATCAATTGAATTTAACCATGCAAGATGAAAAGACTAATTAATAATAAAGCTGTAAATTTAATCAAAAGTATGCAACATCTAACTATCACTTTGAAGAAAATCAAAATATTTTATCCAAGGGACTAATCGAAAATGAAATTGAATCAATTTGTACAGATGAAAGAAAACGGACTTATCTTTATTGATTTTGAAAAAATGGTACATCCAAGTTCATGTTACAAGTTGTTGATCCAACTACCCAATTTGTAAAAAAATTCTATTATCATTATTTTTTATTTGTTTACATTTTACACCACATATATATGTGGATGAATGGTTTTCACACCCATTTAGGGTGAAGAGACACCACCCTATGTTAAAATTTAAAAACTTCTTTTGAAAAAACTAATCAACAAACTAATTAATAACTACCCATCTTTTGGATTTGGCTTTGGCCGAAAATCCAAAATAGATTTTACAAACATAAGATTATTATTGGAGATAGGAAATTCGATTTTCCGAGCTGGGTCTATTTTATTTTCAATGTTTGATCATTTTCATTACCTTTCAACATCATCTTTACAAAAGGTCAAAATTCCAGCATCTCTGAAACTTTTGCTTACAGAATTTTGAGTGTTCCTATCACAGAGCTTCCTTCCTTAATCCCTCAACTTTTGATTGAAAATTAATATAAATTTGTATCCCATTTCATGTACTCCATAATATCATCAATTATTGGGAATGGAGTTTAGGATGTCATTTTTTTGAGTTTTATCACTTTATAGGACTCTAAATTTTACCAAAAATTTAGAGCTCCAACAGGCTCTTTCTGGGGACGTATGCTCCATGTGAGCATAGCGAGATCCCAGTTATTTTTGTAGAAGAAGAACATTAGTGTATTATCCTCTTCAAAAAATATTTGTCTAAACTAAATTTGGTGGCCCCTAGCCCCCAAAATGAATATTATTATTTTCCTCTGTTGAAGACCTGATTCTGATCATGCAGTAATATGAACTTTCTGAAAACATTTACTTCTCTTCTTACATCCTTTTCTATTGTTTCCTTACATAATGGATTTGAAATAATTCTGAGATCATTCTTATATGTATCCTCTCCTGTATTCTAATCATAATACATACATTTACTAGATGGATCATCTTTCTGAGTGTCTTCATGTATTTCATCAACCAGGCCAATATCTTCAATATATGGACAATCTTCAAGAATTTCCTTCAACATATTATCATCATTCTGCTTGGCTGATTTAATATCATCTTCACAAATCTGATACGAATCCTGCTCAAAGCGTAAACTAAAAAAAATTTCACCTTCTAAATACATATTTTGAGTTTTATCAACTTCAAAATTATCACTAGGCCTACTATCTTCATCATGATGTTGATAGATTTTGCAACGCCCCATCTAGGAACCCAAGAGAGATTAACCTAGAACATGATACCAAGTTTGATGAAATTTTTTTTTTTCTAAATATTACACAACATGACATACATTAATGTGGAAAAAATACCATTTACTCACATAAACACATAAACACATAGATTACAAGACTCAAAGGTTCCATGACGTTGAATTACATAAAAGTAAAACTCAACTAACAACATAACAAAAGATTCCATTTAAATAGATATAAAAAATACAACTTACAATAATAATTACAACCCTCATGGATAACCATGAAACCTACATAAACTCACATCCACTGCACATGTCGTAGGGTATGTAGTAATCACCCTAACTACATAATACAATATCCGAATTAGGTATCACATGGGATACACTAATACAAGATTACAATATAATGAAAGATAAGTACATAACCACCAATGAAGAATCATAAAGAGCTCAACTTCATAAGAACCATCAATCACTGGAACAAGGACATCAAATCTCAAATGGTAAAGAATCACTACCACCCGTCTGTGTGGAACTACAAAAGTTCACCCCACCTTTCTGAGGAGATAACAACAGACCCCACTCGGATATTGAAAACCAAAGAAGGAAGTAACCACTAAGAAAGAGATCTTGAAATCTCTCTAACTCTAGGTGTACTATACATACTGAAAGATAAGATTCACTAATCCAGAGGCAAGTGACACGCGTAAGAAATCTAGACTGTGTATAGGAAGGTGTCATCATGTACGTCTAACCCTTAATTTTTGTCCTAGTAATCCCAATGGATCCCGACACTCAAGTGACCATACATGGCATTATTGACCTCTCGAACAAACAAAGTCATTAAATATGCCAGACACAAACCCCTCAAGGCAACAAGCATCATCTCATCCTCCATCTTAGCCTATGGCAGCACTCAAGCATGGGTGAGGAAACACACATCTTATTAATTTATTTTAAGATCTCTTAGTTACATATTAAGTTATCACTTATTAAGAATACTTACAATAAGCGATCCTAGTAGCCACTTACAGGCCCTGACACTTATTGCAAGCCACCCCCTACTACACATATAGGTAATCTACCCTAGGCTCTCAGATCCTAAAAAGATCTAGCATAGGTTCAAAACCCAAGTATACCCAATCCACTTCCCCACACATAACAGGAACAATCACAATGGTACACATTCTTAGATAACATAATCGATATAGGTTGACATTGTCAGTTTAAGGTAATAGTACAAAGCACACGCGCTACATCATGAAATCAAAAATGAAATTCACCCCCCAGCCTATGTATACATCCTAGGGCACTCTAAAACCTAGATACCCTTAACATGGGAAATAATCAATCAGGAAAGGAACATTGTTTGCACTATGCAGAAAACATCAATAATCCATCATACATAAAATTTAACCATAATGTAATTGAACCTCCAATAATAGAACAATAATCATTCATCATTAAATTTACATCTCTACTAACTAAATTTTCCAAAAATTTAATAAACTTAATCACTAAATAACCAAGTTTATAATAATTCAAATTTGATTAAACTAGTTTTAAATCAATTTAAATAAAACTAATTCTCAATGCAACTACTTTTAATATCTTAATTTCTAAATAATAATAAAAAACTAATTGAAATAAACTAAGTTTTAATAATTATAAAGAAAATCTAATCTAAGTAAACTAATTTTTAAATAACCATGAAACTAATTTAAATAAATTAATTTTTAATAAAAATTAAAAACTAACTAAATAAATTAAAACCAATTTTATAAATTTTAAAATGTAATTAGAATCTTAAAACAAAATATAATTTTAAATTTAAAAAAAAAAAAAAAAAACAAATCAACTTTAGGGGGGAGCGGGCCCCACACGCCTCCCCTTCCACCTTCTACAATGGGCACGGGCTGTCGTAGGCAGTCCCGTGACTGCTACGGCAATCCACGACTGTCGAGGTAGTCCTGTGTACTGTCATGCAGCTCACGGCTGGGTAGGGGGTTGGTGGGGTAGGACCCACTACCCCTCCGCAATGTTTTTTTTTTACATTATTTTTTTAAAACATTTAAAAAAAAAACACTTTATAAAAACAAGATTTTATTTTATTTTTCTAAAATTTCTGAAAATGAAAATTAACAAATGAATTTTTTTTTCTCATTTTTTTGGTCTTTTGCCCTTTCTGGAAACTAATTCCATTTCACTAGTGAATTTTTTTTTTTTACTATATTTTTCCAGAGAGGTACATTTTTTGGATTTTGTTTAATTTTTCAAGAGATTTATTTTTCTAAAAACATTTATTTTTCTTTCTACTATAGGCTCTTTGATTTTTCCAATTTTAAGGCCTTCCCAAGGGTATTTTTTAAATAAAATTTAACAGCATTACCCTACTATGCCAAGTATCATTTTTTCCTTAAAATCATAGATCTAGGGTTTCTAAAATACCCAATTTGAGAAGAAACTCCAAATAGACCTAATTAAATGAAAACACCAAGCACAAAGGAAGACATATTTTACAGAAATTGAAATTTACAAAGGGGTTTTCCAAACCCTACCTTTATTTCCACCACGAATTTGACAAGAAGCCCTTTGAGAAATGGAGAATCCCGAAGCCCTCTGAATTTGAATCTGACTATGGATCCAGAAGCACGAAGTCTCTAAAGCAAGGATCTTCTCAATTCCTCCAATCCTCCAACCACAACAAATAGCACAAAATAACTCTCACAAAATTTCTCCTCCCAAAATTCCTCTCACAAAAACCTGTTATGAAAGAATGAGAAGAGAACTCCCCTAAAGAGACTCAACTCCCTCTTTTCAAGAAATCCCCAAAATAGACATTCCACTAAACCTAGTTAACTCCACTTTCAAAATTGAAAGAAAATAATAATTATTAATTAAAAATATCCCTTTAATTGTGCAACTCAACTTTGACTCTTTAAAATAACTTGCATTTTGAATTCAAACTCTAATTTCACTAATTACAATGCACAAGTAATTAATTAAATAATATATTAAATAGATTAAATATTTAAAGAAAAATTTTATCCATGCACCTAAATATTTAATTATTTAATAAAGCATAAAAGCTAAAATCACTTTAATATCAATTAAATATTTAATTAAATCTAAATATCCAATATTTAAACTTTAATTAATTTCCCAATTAAACATAGGTATTTTAATTAATTCAAATTAATTAAATACCCTATATTTAATAATCAATTCCAACAATAATCAAATCAACAAATAACATGATAATTCACTCAATATCAATGCACTCACTGAAATCAACCAAAATCAACTAAAACACACTCAAGGATAGGATCCACAAATTTACGTCAACTTGATGAATTCAGGTAGGGTAGTCAAACTGATACTCATCCAATACTTAGGAAAATAGGCTTAGGGTAAGGTTTTGGGTCTATATGTTAACTCCCCTCTTTACCATTGAGATGAATATATGGGCACGCCCACTCCTGCCAATTCAAGGAATAGGATGCCATGTACCTGCAAACCTGACATCAAAATAACATGCATGTACATCCAATATAATATCAAAAACAATGATTGGGATCGGTCAAACATGTGGATCTCGCAATGCAAGTAACTATATCTCTGTCCTCTACCACAATAAACACGTCAATAAGTACATCAAAGCATATGCTAATCATACACATGAAAGTATGGGATAAGTACATCATAATTCTAACATCAACATATAAAATCATATCATGACAATATCATCATCTATCTATGCATCACATGGTAAAAAAATCAACATCATGATCTGAAATAATCAAGCTCACATGAAACGTAGCCTAAAAGAATCTGGAAAATCAACTGAAATAATAGCCTAAAAGAGTACGGCATCAAAAAATAAAAGAAAACTATGGGTGGGTATCACAGATCTCATTGCATAGAAAATATCCTTCACATAATGGATTTAAGAACATGGATATTTCAGGCGTGCCCTCATGATATTTTTCATTAGGATCATTAGATGTTTTATCAACAAGACTAACATCTTCATGGACCTTATTTTCTGAAACTTCCTATTGCTCATATGTTTTTTTATTTATTTATTTCATCTCCTCTATTTTATCCTTGGAAATTATTATCTTCTTGATCTAGTACGCCCTGAATATATATTGATCCATTATCTTGTGTATTGTGGTGGATTGAGAAAAAATTTGCACCATTTTCCTGAACATGTTTATGATATTCAATGTCTAATAAATCTGAAAGCTCTTTTGTACTAAGAAGGTCTTCTTCCTCATCATCATGGTCATTAATACCTGTCTCCATAGAAATCTCATCATGTATAGATTACTCTTCAACCTGATCCAGATTCTCTTCCTCCATGAAATCATTATTTTCATGTACAATAACCCTTTTAGTCTTATCACATATTTCAATTGCATTCAAATTTGAAGTACTTGTAAATTTTTCCCTATATTCATCCCTTTTTACCCTCAAGTCTTCACATATTTGATCAAGCAAAGATATCAGTTGAGAATCATGGTAGATTCCCAACTCATAAATTTTATCCATTAATTCCCTTCCAAGAGGCCTAATATCTGAAGGTATTTCTTTATAAATTTGTATCATTCTCATGAACAAATGTATTGTAGATTCTCCCTCATATCTTTCCAAATTGAAGAATGTATCCAAAGAGGGCATGTAATATTCCTCTTCCATAATGTAATTTAGATCCTCTTCCTATTCATTGCACATGTTTTGTTCATAACATATGTTATTTTCTTCACCACTAGCATCATGAAACGTATCAAGAAACCATTGTTCAAACTGTCTCCATGATGAAATGGACTTTGTAGGTAACGATTCATATTATTTTCATGCATAGTCCTTTAAAAACCTTACAAATAAATTCATCACCTAGTCTTCTGCACAAATCTCATAATCTTCTATAAATATGTAAAATGCATCTAAGTGTTGCAGTGCCAATTCATCCCATTCTCCATGGAACTTGGGTACAAGTTCTAAAATTCTAGGGAATAATTTATTTGGGATGCACTAAAAAATCCTAAGATCCAATGGCCTGATGCCATTTGGAATAAATGGTATTCTTTGAAATGTCTGAAACATCCTAAAACAAAATTGTCCACCTTTTCAAAGAGGAAAACTACCATCTCTTTTTGAGTCTTCTCCCTCAGTAGAGTCACTCACTGAAAATTTTTACTTAATAGATTCGCCACCTCTTTCAAGGAAAATGTTGTTTGCTGGTCTTCTAGATTCTTCCTTCTAGTAGAGTGCACTTTCAAACAAACTAGTATAAATGTTCTTTGATCTGTGAAATTTGAAACTCTGGGTAACTTCACAATACTTATTGTGAGTAAATTTCCCCAGCAGAGACACCAAATTGTTGGTTCTCAAATCAACACATTGGATTTCCTATGGACTTCAATCCAATGCTAGGAAACCTAAGTGATTTGGCCAACTAATAATATTCAACCAAGACAAGGTTTAACCTTCTGCAATTATGGCTCTGCAGAACCAAGGTTGGTAGGCCTATACCTTAGCTTATCCTTCAAGTCTTAAGGATTTTTATAGCAGATAGAACACATTCCAAATCTTCTCTCTCAAGACATGGCAAAAGAACTTGAAAGAAATCAAACTAAAAACAATATATTATAATCTGCAAAACTGAAAATACTTTGAGTAGTTGAAAGAATATTTAGTAGATATGTATGTAATTGAAATGAAACAGATGGATAGAATGTCACAAAAATTAAACAATGAACTGAATAATCATAATCCAATAAATGAATAGATCAGTGCCTTATTCTGTCATTGGAAATAGAGTCAAAATAAACCCAACCCTATGTACAACCTTAGAGACAATTTCCATGAAAAATATCACTTCAAAGGCATTCGAATGGGCATGTATCTTAAGATAAATCTACGGCTACTTAAATTTAATTTAACTTTTCAAATGATAGAACGATTGATTATGGCCACAAATCAATTGAATTTAACCATGCAAGATGAAAAGACCAATTAATAATAAAGGTGTAAATTTAATCAGAAGTATGCAACATCTAACTATCACTTTGAATAAAATCAAAATATTTTATCCAAGGGACTAATCGAAAAATGAAATTGAATTGATTCCCACATATGAAAGAAAAAGCACTTATCTTTATTGATTTTGAAAAAATGGTACATCCAAGTTCATGTTACAAGTTGTTGATCTAACTACCCAATTTGTCAAAAAATTGTATTATTGTTGTTTTTTATTTTCTTACATTTTACACCACATATATATGTGGATGAATGGTTTTCACACCCCTTTAGGGTGAAGAGACACCACCCTACGTTAAAATTTAAAAACTTCTTTTGAAAAACCTAATTAATAAATACCTATCTTTCAAATTTGGCTTTGGCCAAAAATTCAAAACAAATTGTATGAACATAAGATTTTTACTGGAGATAGGAAATTTGATTTTCCAAATTGGGTTTGTTTTAGATTTTTAATGTTTGATCATTTTCATTCCCTGTCGACATCATCTTTACAAAAGGTCAAAATTCCAGCATCTCTAAAACCTTCGCTTACATAATTTTGATTGTTCCTGTCGCAAAGCTTCCTTCCTTAATCCCTCAACTTTTCATTGAAAATTAATATAAATTTGTATCCCATTTCATGTACTCCATCATATCATCAATTATTTGGCATGGAGTTTGGAATGCCATTTTTTAGAGTTTTATCACTTTATAGGACTCCAAATTTTGCCAAATATTTAGATCTCCAACAAATCTATAAAAGGAAAGGTTTCCTGAAGGAATCTATAAAAATTCAAAGTGGAAAAAGGTTGGACCATGTAAGTTTTTTATAAATTTTTTATCAAATACCTATGAGATTGATATTTTTGACGGTAATGATATCTCACCAATTTTTAATGTTGTTGATTTATGCCATTGTTATAAAGAACAAGATTGTGTGGAAGATGTTATTAATCCTAATTATAAATGGGGATATGCAGGTATCTCTAGAAGCCTGCAATAGCATCAATAATCTCAACCACAAAGAGGTTTGTTAAGAAGTTAGTATTCCCAATAAAGAAATGGGAAGCAAATAATAATGAAATAAATAAAACATCAAATAATACTAAAATAAATAAAACACATAAAATGCAAACCAAAAGTCCTCCTTCGATATTCTCCTTCTCTATGCAATGTGGAATCTCAAAAATTGAGTGCTTTATGTGCCAGCATGAGAATTCAAATAAATTATGGTTACCAAATATGAGAAACAAGCTCTCATTATATAGATTTTCACGATTCCAATCAAGATTCCATGATTGGTGGGTTGATTGGTTGTGATTGAAGAGTTGAACTCAGAGTGAGAGGGAGTTGAGCTCAACTGATTGTATGTTTATAAAATGGATGGATCTGTTGGGACTATTTTAGGTTTTTTGAGTTGTGTTAAAAAATTTGGGTTCCCAGTGTCAGTTTGTGCCCTAAACATCAAAGTATTTTCAAGTGTGCCCTCAAGTTTTTTTGAAAATGTATGTATCCTAAGAAATTGTATTTTGAATATGCATGTAAAACCTAAACCCTAAGTCTTAGTTATCCTTGGTAGGGTTTTTTCACTGTGAGGAAACCTTATCCATGGTCTCCAAAAGATAGTGAACCTCCTAAAAATGAAAACAATAGGGGAGGAGAGTACCAACAATACCTAGAGTACCAGCCACAAGTTTTTAATTCAAAAGATGAAGTTTGTTCTATGTTACAAAGAACTATTAATGCAGTGGGTGATGATAAGGAGCATCCCCATTTTAGACTATCGAGTAATGAAGGAAATTGGTCCTTGACCATAGCAGTAATAAACCAGGCTAGGGGTGCATATAATTTTAGAAACAGAAAGGTGGAGCCTGGTCAAGGCAAACTTTATTTTGTATTCATCAAGGAAGATGCCCCACAAGTTGCTGCAGAATCTCCTGTCAAGGATAGTAAAGAAAAGAAAGATACAAAACAAACAGAATCCTCTTTTTCCCAAAAGGAGGAGGGAGTAAAAGTAGAGGAACAAATGGTTACTAACAAGGCCAAAAGAGGTAAAAAAATAAATGACATGTCTTCTGAACTGCCTATGTTTCATATGAAGCATGCTCTTCTACAAATGAAAGTATCAATTCCACTGATATAGATGTTTAAGATAAAAGAGCACAAAGAAGATTCACTTGCACTTTTAAAAGGGATAGAATGTGTCCTTGTGTCAAACAAGGAATAAATATCCTTTTCCTTAACAAATGAGAAAAGAGATGTTCTAGTTGTGAATGAGAAAGATAAACAAGTGAAAGGCCTGGAGATAAGCAAGGAGCTCTCTAATATCTATATTGGGAATGTGGTTACTCAAGAACCACTGTTGGTTGATCCATTTTATGTTACTTTAATGATAAATAATTTGTTATTAAAAATATGTATGATAGACTATGTGTTGGAGCTACTGTGATTTCATATTATGTTATGAAAGAACTAGGTCTCTGAGTTAGCACTTCTGCTGGGAGTTGCAATACAATGGATAAAAGGGAGGTTTCTATGATAGGGACATTAAAAGATATGGAAGTAAAGATTTATGCATTTCTTGAAGCCACTTATAAAATGGATATAGTTGTTTTTGATACAAAACCTAATTATGGTATGCTATTATCTAGGCAGTGGGTGGAAGCAGTAGGTGGAAGGCTGACGAACTATAACTGATTGAATGTTTGAAGATGATAAGTTGATGATCACTGAGATACAAAAGTGAATGCAAGACATTAAATCAGTTAATGTATTGTATTATCATTGATGTCAACTTGATATGGTTTGATTTTCCATACACATATTGTCATAACCTTGAAGATCTGAAGAGAAAAAGTTTATGTTGTCGGTAAAACATCAAAATTTTGTATACTCAAGTGACAGTGAACCCTGAGCAGTTCACAGTGTATACCGAGCATAGTAGTAACTGATCAAGTGTTACTGAGCATAACTGAAGTTGATGACAGAGCATAACTAGAGTTAAAGAACAACAAAATTTCTTAGCTGGCAGAGCTACAATTTAGGGGTTAACTGATTGATTTCTTTATATTCAATGATCAGTTAAGATAAAGAAAAGGAGATTTAAAGCTAGTTTTATTCATAGTTATCAAGAAGATATTTATGGAATAAAACTAAAGTAGAGCTTTACAGGATAAAGAAAAGCATGGCAAGTTTTATGGATCAAGAAGAGATCTATGACAAAAACAAGGAGATTGAGAAGCTAATCATGTCTATATAAAGAGACAAGGAATTCATTATTAAGAGAGGAATGTTGAGTATATTTTGTGTGAAGATGGAGTTCTTCATGCAGATCTGATCATACAGGATGAAGAACAGAGCCAAGGAATTTTGCAGACACCAAGAAATAGAGGACAGAGCATTCACCGAGAAGAACAAAGAAAGAAAGCAAAGGAATTGAAGTATATATTGATCAAAGAGGTATTATTGGACTAGCAATAGATCTGAATATTTGCAAATCAAAGTTGTATTTTAAACAGATCATTTACTGTATCAATTTAACCATTAATTCAGAAAATCTCTTAACTGAGTGAGATTTAAAAGTCCTTATTGTATTGAGATACTCAAGAGTATCAAAAGATTTTCTTGTTGACAGCATAGTGAGTGCTAGGTCAAAAGACAAAATGTTGGTTTTAAATCCTCTAAGAAGGTAACACTTAATAGTGTGTATTGTAACCTTTAACAGGGTTGGCTCTTCATTGAGCTCACTTTAGAAGAGTGAAAATATTTTGGGTTACCGATCCCAGGTGGTTTTTCCCATATTGGGTTTCCACGTTAAAATATATGTGTCAAATGTGTATATGTTTCATTGCATTGATATTTTGTTTTACACATTATTGAAACTGGATTGATTGGTTAACACTAAGTTTATTTGTTGGTATTTGGTAAAGCTTAGAAAAGATAAACAGTATATCTTGTTGGGCAGTTTATATTTGTTAAAGATTATTTATGGCATACATATTGATGATATTGGGACTATAAGATAACTGAAGGTATTATATTTGAGATATAAGTTTTTGGTTGGATATTTTGGAATAATTTTTAAGGCCACTTATTCACCCCCCCCCCCCCTCNTCCCCCCCCCCCCCCCTCTTAGTTATTCTAATAATTGGTATCAGAGCTTTGGTGCTTGGAAGAAAATTTTAAAGGGACTTAAGCTAAAGATCACAAGATGAGTAAAAGAGATGTGCCTATGTTGAGCAACGACAACTTTGCATTATGGAAAGGAAAGATAAAAATTCATCTATCTAGTATTGGAAATGATGTTACACAACACTTGGATGTTGAATATGTTGCACCTACTAGACCTTTGGCTATTGATCAACTAAGAGAGAAACATGAAAACAGTTCTATGATGATAGAACTTTCCTCTTCACTAACCTATGCTGAATTTGAAGATGTGAAATCATGCACCTCTGCAAATAAAATGTGGGACAAACTCAAGCTAGTACATGGAGGAGATGCCAATGTGCTGAGAGCTAAAGCAGAAAGCCTAAGAGGAAAGTTTAATGACCTGAGAATGAAAGAAGGAGATAACATCACTTAGTATAGTGACTAAATCAAAGAAGTTGTTAATTCTATCTATTGAGTAGGAGGATTACTTGATGAAGAAATAGTTATAAGTAAAATTTTGAGAACCTTACTGCCTGTTTATGCTATTAGAGTATTTGCAATTCAATAAATGAGAGCAGTAGCTAGTAACAATGTTACTCTTGATAGTTCAATTGGTAGACTTACTTCATTTGAGATTAACAACTCTGAAAATAGTGTCTTACCTACTATTGAGTCTGCATTCAAATCTTCTCTAAAATTAGGCAAATCTAGTAACAAACACACTATGAGAAATGATAGTGATGAGAAAGAACTTGATGAACTTGAAGCACTAATGGATAGGATATTACATAGAGGTAAAGGAAGATATAAAGGTAAATTTCCATTGGTCTGTTTTAATTGCAAAGAAATTAGACATTTTTCTACTAGATGCCCTAACAAGAGAAAGGATGAAAGAAACAATGACAGATCTTATGAAAATAAGTATGACAGAAGTGATGACCGAGACTACAGAAGAAACTGACACTCTAACAAAAGAGATAACTGAGACTACAAGGACAAAGGCAAGAAGGCTTGTTACCTAGTTGAGAACAAAGCTGAAAATTTAGATACTAGTTCTAATAAAGATATTGAGGCAGTATTTGTTGTTATGAAGGATGATTCAGATGAAGAAGAAAGGTATGTTGAAATGGCACTCATATCTAAAGTTAGAAAAAATGATGTCTGGATTATTGATAGTGGTTATACTCATCACATGACTGGAAATAAACAAAAGTTTGAAAATTCTGAATATTATAATGGTGGATCAATTAGGATGGGTAATGACTCACCTTGCCCAGTTGAAGGAAAAGGTACCTTCATATTAAATAATCTGATTAGATGTGAAAATTCATATTAAGTGAAAGGACTTAACTATAATCTGTTGATTATTTTACAGCTGAACAATATAGGTCACCGAGTTGCATCTGAGAACAAAAGGCAATGATCTATAATGGAACAAGAAAGTTTATTGGTACTGGTGAACAAACAAAAGGTAATCTATTCTATCTTGATAATATTGAGACCACTTGTTTATTGGCTAGAAATGAAGATGTTTGGTTGTGGCATAAAAGGTTATGTCATGTAATTTTTAACAACATGGTCAAGATAAGTAAGAAAAGAAAAGTGAGAGGTCTACCGTGTATTTCAAATCCCAACCATGTTATGTGCAAGAATTGTCAAAAAGGAAAAATGATAAATTCTAGTTTCAAGAGAAAAACCTACTCATCTAATTCTATTATGGAGTTAGTCCATACTGACTTTTGTGGACCAATGAGAACATAGAGTTATTATGGTGATAGATACTTTATTCTATTTGTTGATGACTATTCTAGGATGATGATTTTCATGTTCTTAAAAGAGAAATCTGAAGAATTTAATGTGTTCAAATGGTATAAAGCTAAATTTGAAAAACAAAGTGGAAAAGAACTGAAATATTTAAGATCAAATAGAGGAGGAGAATTTATTTATGATGAATTCACTAACTTTTGTAATGAGTGTGGGATTACAAGATAGGTTTCTACATCAAGAACACCACAGCAAAATGGGATTACTGAAAGGAGGAATAGATCAATTGTTGATTGTGCCCGAACACTGATGATTGAAAAATATATCACACAAACATTCTGGAGAGAAGCTGTAAATAATGTTGTCTATACATTGAACCAAGTTCAATTGAAGAAATACACAAATAAGACACCTTATGAGCTATGGTATGGATATACACCAAATGTGAGTTACTTTAGAATTTTTGGAAGTTAATGCTATATACTAAAAGATGATAGAAATAGGAAACTTGACTCTAAAAGTGATGAAGGAATATTTCTAGGATATTCTACTAAAAGCAAAGCTTATAAATGTCTTAACAAATCTTATAAAAAAATAATTCAAGTGAAAATGTTAAAGTGGATGAATTTTCTGAGAAAAATGATTATGAAAGCATAAAGGAACCTGAAGATTACAACAAATTTGTCTACATTTGATGTATGATGACTCCAAGGTTAGTTTTCACTCCCTCCAAGAGACTTCTCTTGCCTCCTAGTATCCTATCCTTCCATAGGATCTTCCAATAGGCTTAGATCATTAACTAAGGCCTATTCAAACTCTCTTACTAGAGTCACACTTTGAAAACTTCAACTTGTAGATCAACACCTTAGTTTTGATTCACTTTCCCACTCTCACTTAGAAGGATCTAAGTGTCAAATCTCCATAAACTTGCTTCAACATTGTAGAGGACTTCTTCATTATGAAAAAACTCTTATTCTTGCCCACTTGATCCATTTTTGGAAGGATCTTGAATCATACTCTTATCGGCTTCCATGATTCATCATGAATTGACCTTAAAAATAGGCCTACTCTAGTAGCCCTAACCAGTCACCTTTTCCTATTTCTGGAAAAACTTTTCCAAACAACTTGGAAAACTAAGACTTGATTTAGATACCCTTTTGGAATTTTTAAAACATTCACAAATTTTCTAGGTCTAATAGTGACTGTACAGGGGGTTCCTACAACCTACGATAGTAGGCCTAATTTATAGGACTGAACAGTGAAATTTGGCTAAAACTTGCTCAAACCAATTCCTTGGTGTTTGGTATGACCTCCATCTACATAGAATGGTTAGAAATGGTGGTCATCTACTTGAAAAAGTCCTTCCCTAGTACTAATCCATACCTCCATGCAATGTTTCATCACTCTTTCTACCTCTAGACCTCTAACCGGGCTTCACAAACTCGCCTAGGACCTAGCATATAAAATAGTTCCTCATACTTTCCAAACTCCTAACTCCTAAAACTATATAAACTAATTAATCCTCTACAATTTTAATCTAATATGGATTATTATCCATGGTTATATTTCATGGGGGAGCCATGACTCTCTAAACTACTCAAAACAAGCTAATAATGGACTCCCTGAACTAGAACACCAAAAACCAACACTTAGATCTACTCAAATCAACTTGCTCTTCAAATGAAAAAGTGCAAAAACAGTCTATATAACCCTAATCAATCATTATATTTAGCTTTTCAATCCATCCAATAGGACTGTCCACACAAAGTCTCAGGTTTTTCACTGAAAAATATTTGCAGAGCTCTATTCTCTAACTTTCAAACTGTTACAATGCATAACCATGCATGATGTTTGAGTCTTCATTTACATTAGATACCATTTTCCTTCTTTTTAGGGCCTATTGGCCAAGCACCATCTCCTATACCTTAGGGAATCAAAAGATACCCAGATGGCATGCAATCTTTTGCAATAAGTGCAAAATTGATGACAACTTCTTTTGAACATTTGGCAATCTCCACATATGTCATGTTCCTATATTCTAAGCATTCTAACCTCCATGTCTTGAGGATCCAAAGCCATTTATATCCTTATGGCATCTTTACAACAACAAGCTGTGTTTAGAACACATTAAAGACTCACCTTAGCTAAGCTTCTAACACTAAAAAATTAAATAAACAACTAACAAAGGCTATTATTGTGACCTTAGTCCTAGTGACTAACTCGCCTAGCCAACATTGAAAAATACCTTCTAAGGTCCCCAAACAACCTAAACTAAGCTCTTGACTTGGCTAGATTCAAGTACAATCCATAATTTACTAACCAATGGAGGCTAGCCTAGGTGCTCCTACACCAACATTGAAGAACCTGACACCTTGCCGGAGTGATAGAATAATGCAACTGAGCAACAGGCTGCATACACCGAGAATTAGGAAAATGCTCACAATGCTGAACCAAGTGATAATGAAGATCAAAATGAAGAACAAAGATCTGAACCTGTACTTTCTAAATATGTCATAAGACACCATCCACAAGAATAGATCATTGGGGACAAAAGAGAAGGAATGAGAATAAGAAGTAATTCACTTAATAATAGATGTTTGATTTGTGATTTTGAGCCTAAATTTGTTAATCTTGCACTTGAGAACCAAGAATGGTTTAGTGCAATGAATTAATAAATTGAAAAAATTGAGAAGAATAAAACATGGACATTAGTACCTATTGTATGAGTTAATTTTGGCCTTCTAAATCAACCACACACTTCAACATAGTCATTCTTCATCAAGAACAAACAAAACTGAACATGAGTTATTCAGCCTGCCTGTCTCCATGATTCGACCTGTTGCCTTCTATCTAGATGGAGTTTTGAAATTTGCTCTCAGGACGAGGGCCTCACAACTATGGACCATCTAAGAACGAAGGATTTTAATCATGATAAATGATATGCAAATGCAAAGATTATGCTAGAAATTGAAATATGAATGATAAACTAAACATCAATGCTACATGATTTCAATGCAAGTTAATCTAGAAATTGAAACTATTCTATTTTGCAAATTGAATTTAAGCTATATG
>MU224334.1:10008733-10022557 GCA_018584345.1 Thuja plicata
TTTTTATGTGTCTCAGCTAAAGAGGGTGAATTTAATTTAATTAAAGTGCTAGGACTTTATTGATTAAATTAATTCGATCATAGGATTTGTTTAGCCAAGTAGGTATTTAGGAATTAAATGTGATGTATGATTGATACAGATTTAGGATTTTCTATATTTGACAATCAGGTCGAGTAGAGTCAGTGAAAACTCAGAATTGCCTAGTACAATAGGACTTTGATGATTCAGAAGAACGACAAATGCAACAAAATTGGTTAGAGTTGCAAGATGCCAATTTTGGGGTGTTACACCTATACCAAGTGAAAAAAATGTCATTGGCACCAAATAGATTTTCAGAAATAAACTTAATGAGAATGGAGAAGTCACAAGGAACAAAGCAAGACTAGTATGCAAAGGGTATGCACAAGAAGAAGGTATTGACTATGGAGAAACCTTTTCACCAATTTCTAGACTAGAAGGAGTAAGAATTCTACTTTCTTATGTTTCTTTTAAAGGATTCAAAGTATACCAAATAGATGTTAAATCTACATTTCTAAATGGAATACTAGAAGAGAAGCTATACATTGAACAACCTAAAGGGTTTTTTGATCCTAAAAAGAGGAACATGGTTTGTAAACTACACAAAGTCATGTATGGATTGAAACAAGCACCGAGAGCATGGTATGAAAGACTTCACTCTTATCTCATAATATTGGATTTGTTAGAACAAGTGACAACATTAATCTGTATTTGAAAGGAGATACTGATGATAAGATTTTGATTGCTGAGATATTTGTTGATGATATCATATTTGGAGGTAATCATATGCTATGTAAGTCATTTGTTGATGAAATGAGAAAAGAATTTGAAATGTCAATGTTTGGAATGAGTTGAGTAACTGAGAGGGGAGGGGTGAATCAATTACCACAAAAATAAATCCAATTCCCTTAGATGTCTTAAACAAACTTATCATTGTTGCTCAGTTAACATAGATATTCTACTATCACTCATTTAACATAGAAAATCTTAAGATATTAACTGTGACTATCCTTTAGTGATTAATTGAAAAAATATAAAGCATAAAGAAAATAAGATGTACACAGATAACACCAAGATTTAATGTGGAAACCCAGTTTGGGAAAACCACCAATTGAAACTAGTTATTGTTTTTCACTCTTCTGAAGTGAGCCCTATTAGGAGCCAACCATGTTAAAGGTTACAAAACACATTGTTAGGTGTGACCCTATTAGAGGATTTAATCACCCTATAAGGAGTGGCCTTGTTAGACATCTTCAAACACTTCAATGTAGAAATGTCACCTTGTGAGAGGATTTACAAAAGAATGTTAAGTCTACTCTGTAAAGAGATTTGGATCACTTCTACAATTGTTAGAGAGTAACAATGGATTGACCTGTTTGTCAAAGAAACTATCTTTTCTGATTCAGATCTTTGTTTTGGCTTTATACTGGATCTTCACTGATCAAATATTATATTGCAGCTTTGTCTGTATGTTCTATCCTTAATTAGAATCCCATCTAATTTTGCCTCCACTTTTCATTTTACAAACACACATACATCTCACATCTTACATATTCAATCCAAAACTTGACCTTATATATATATGATAGGCCTTGTCAAGTCATCTTGAATAACCTTCCAAATAAATAATAAATCTTAAGTTTGTTAGCTGCATATAACCAATTAAACATAAAATGTAAACTGTAGTTAGTCGGTTGACACTAAATGCTTAACTCGGTCAACACTATAATCCTTCAACACCTGACCTTTACTATAATACCCGAGTGAACTCAGTTAGAACTGAAAATCACTTTGGTCTTCTTTAATTCCTGAGAGAGATTGGCATAAACTATCTATTCTCGGATAGGATTTGACATTTGTGTAAATATCATGACATTTGTGTAAACATCAATGATAATACACAATTGAATAATTGTCATCAACAATATCCCTCTTTTGCATTGATGGAAACACAACATGTCATAATACAAAGAATTATAGAGCAACGTAAACATGAATAAAATTTTATTAATGTCCTTAGCTTCATTTTGATTCTCATCCAGAAAACTCCCTCTATCTTCACAATCACTGAAATACAAATTTCTCCCTCTTACATCATTCTCTGTTTTTGATAAATTTTTCTCCCTCTATCATCAATAATATTTCCCTTAATAATTTATTTTGGCATGACATCAATAAAATCTCCCTCTTTGACAACCAATGCAAAAGACACTATCCAATACATATCCAATGAAGTTGTAATGTACCTGATTGTACTGATTCATATGCAATGAGCTCTAACAATCTACATCAACATGTTAAATCTATTTTGTAGCTCGGTTGATGTAGCACTAATATGTCCATTAGTGAGCCTCAGTTAGGGGAACCACTCTAAGATACAAGAATGTATCCTTAGGTAAAGGTTTTGTGAATATGTCTGCAATTATTTCTTTAGTATTCACATATTCTAACCTTACTTCTTTGTCCAAAACCAATTCTCTCAAGAAATGATACTTTATTGCAATATTCTTAGTCTTAGTATGCATCACAAGGTTCTTTGAAATCTTAATTGCACTAGTGTTGTCACAGTAGATAATGACTGGTTCTTTGATTTCCTCCTTCATACCTGACAACAGTTGTTTGAACTATATGATGTTTCAACAATTTACTACTGCAGCAACATACTCTACCTCTATTGTAGACTGAGAAATGCAATTATGTTTCTTACTGGTCTAAGAAACTAACCTCTTACAAAGAAATAACACTCTACCACTTGTGCTCTTTCTGTCATCAACACTTCCTGCCCAATCAGCATTAGTAAAAGTCTTCAAATCAAATTCTCCTCCTTTATTATACCATAATCCATACTCTTCAATACCCTTAAGATATCTCAGAATCCTTTTGCTAGCCATCAATTGATTCTCTCTAGGATTAGCTGAAAACCTTACAACAATACCAACTGCTAATGCAATATCAGGTCTAGTGCAAACAACATATTGAAGTTTACCAATCATGGATCTGTAGGTGGTTTGATTTACATCCTTTGAATCATCATCCTTAGAAAACTTATGTCCTGTAGACATAGGCATACCAACTGGTCTAGATTCTTCCATACCAAATTTATTTATTATCTCTCTGATGTATTTAGACTGAGTAATGTAGATACCATCCTTCATCTGATGAACTTGTAAACCAAAAAATAATTTGATTTCACCAATGATGTAATGACAAGTCTTTCTCACAGCCCTATCTTCTCCTATGGACTTCTATAGGCCACTTCTCTAGCCTATTAGGTTTCTTTACCAACCATAATTCACAAGGATTCCCTTCTCAAATCCTTCACCAATTCAAATTGTCTACACCATCAAAGAGATCAACTCAACTATCAATATGCCCCATGGAGGTATTCTTGCATCTTCTACACTAAGTGATCTAAAATGATCAATAATAATCACCAAAGGAGAGGAGGGCTTATAAAAAGGCAATTTAATCCAATACAATGCCTAAAAATATAAATTGCAATGGAACCCTAATCGAGTTCAAGAACTTACTTCAAACTCATCAAAATAGGGCTACAAGGAATTAGGCCTAATTACACACCTTTTGGAACTTAACTCATAAATCTCCTCTAAAAGGTGGTAAACAAAGTTTAGATCCTGAAACCCTTTGGAAAACCTTCAATATTTATTAGGTCTTGCTTTTCCAAATTTTCTGTATAGTGGGTTGCTATTATCAAGCCTATAATTAAGGGTTTCACTGAACACTGAGACCTTACATAAGGGTTAGTTATTTTAACTTGAATAACTCTTCACCAAAGCTTCTCCTTAGATATGGGGCCTCCACACACACATATCCTTCCCTCTATATTCTCATATTGAAGCATCCAATGCATTCAATCACTCATAATGCTTCTACAATTCATTGTATTCCCTAGTCATGCACCTCTGGCTCGCCTAGGACATCATTGCATAAATAGCTCTATTTCTTTCTAGGTCCCATCCTCTTCCACCAATAATTTACAAGGAGTCATCTCCCAAATCCCAAGGAACCGGAAAAAAGTCACGATCGAAAGAGGAGTTATGACTCCAATATCAAAAACTGTCTAGATCAGACCAGCACCAGTGTAGTTGAAAAAATATTTACAAAAGATACTTAAAACCAAAAAAAATGTTTAACTATTGCCACATAGAATTTTAAGAACACCTACTCTAACATATGCATGGGCTATAGTGCCAAAACTAATCCATCAAAACCCTATTGTCATCAAGAACATAAAATTTGCACACTAAATCACATAACTGATATTGCTTCTCAAAATTATGTTCGTACATCCAACATCCAACCTTGCTACAAGGTCCAAATTCCCCTTATATAGGGTGGAAAATTAGTTATTATCCCCTTAAAGCATCCTTTGAAAAAATTGTCCAAATCTTGCAAAAGTTGTCGGAGCAACTTTGCAAAGTTGCAAAATGCAACTTTGACAACTTTTCCCATTTCTTGCAAACCATAACAAAATACTTCCAAACTTCACTAAACTTCACCAAAGACCCAAATATGGGTTGAAACATGATTTTTACCTACCATATACTATACTAACCTCATGATGACATCATCATGACACATGTGCCAGTTAGAAGGATTTACACACATTAGCCCTAATTGCACTTCCCAAAAGGTCTTATGACTCAAATTAAACACTTCCTAACTCACCTAGGATATGGTCAACATGACCTTAATCTTGAATCAAGATTATTAAAAACCAAAATTCCATAAGTAAAACACACACAACTTAACTATCTATATTTTCAAACCAACCAAGGGGTGCTTTTTCACCATACTCCCCCTCACAAGAGAAATTCAAGTCACTCCTATGGCTAAGATATCATCTAAAATGCCTAGCTTCTTGAAGTATGTAGCTAAAATCCATGTTGCCTCTGACTCTGGCTTATGCTTCTACTTGATGAGGTGTTCCATGTACACCTTGTGTCTTGTGTTCTTCTTGACCCTTGAATCTAATACCTTGTCTTCTTCTGTCTGCACCTTGGGAGGTAAAGCATCAGGTTCTACATCTTTGCCAACCTCTTCTCTATTCACATCCCTCTCAGTTAAGGGTCCTTTAAACTTGATCAAATCTGCCACATTGAAAATAGGTGAGATGCTCAAATCAGTAGGTAGATCTAGTTTGTAGGCATTAGCCCCATATTTGGCTAAGATCTTGCAAGGTCCTACTCTCTTCATCTGGAGTTTGGTAGGCACTCCTTTCTGCAACCTAGATTTTTTCAAATGTACCATGACATAATCACCCACTTCAAATTGAACATCCTTTCTCTTCTCATCTACTTTAGCCTTCATTTTTTTAGTAGACTCCGGTATAGTCTTTTTCACCTGTTCTTGAATCTCCTTCATGGTTTGAGTGAAGTCTTTAGCATGACCACTCTTTTACTCCATAGCTCCAAGGTCTCTAAGCTCACACACACCCCTTGGGTGCATCCCATAAACAACTCCAAATGGGCTTCTACCTATTTTTCTATTAACACTATCATTTTATGCATATTCTACTTGGGGAATGACCACATCCCATGTCTGTCCATACTCCTTAGTTAGGCACCTTAACAAGTTACCAAGCACTATGTTAACCACCTTAGTTTGGCCATCAGTCTGAGGGTGGTAAGCTGAATTAAATGACAAGTTAGTACCCAATCTACTCCATAGTGGTTTCCAGAAATGTCTCATGAACTTAAAATCCATATCTGATACAATGCTTAGGGGTAGTCCATGGATTTGCACAATCTCCTTGAAAAAAAAATGTGCAATGCTACTAGCATCATGTGTAGTTCTACAAGGTATAAAATGAACCATCTTACTAAATCTATCTACCACAACATAGATACATTCATGGCCATGCTTTGTCTAAGGTAACCCTATAATGAAATCCATGCTAACACACTCCCATGGTCTATTAGGGATTGGAAAAGGTTTATACAAACTTGCATTGCTAGCTCCTCCTTTTGCTTTCATGCACACTACACATTGTTCAACATACTTTGTTATGTCTCTTACTAACTTTGGCCAATGGTAAAACCTTTGGACTAACTCTATGGTTTTTTTCACACCAAAATGGCCACTCAAACTACCATTATGTTTCTCTTGAATGATATTCTCTCTCATTGAGCGTTTAGGAACACACAATTGGTTCCCCTTAAACAACAACCCACTCTACAAGGTAAAATTAGAAAACTAACTATGAAAGTGGTTCTGAAAATCAGAGCATACCTTATAGGCTTCACCAAAGTCTTCATCTTCTCTATAGAGGTCCTTGAAACTCTCTATCCCAATGCTCTTCAACTGAACTTCTTGAATGGTTAGAAAACTCCTACTCAGGGCATCTGCAACCTTGTTCAATTGTCCTTTCTTGTACTTTATTGTGAATGTGAATGCTTGAAGGTATTCCATCCACTTCAAATGTTTTTTACTGAGATTCTCTTGTGTTTTTACATAGCTAAGGTCCTAGTTGTCAGTAAACACTACAAATCCTTTTTGGAGCAAGTAATGTCTCCACTTCCTAAGAGACTAAACTAAGGCATAAAATTCCAAGTCATAAGAAGAATATTTATTCTTGGATTCATTTAAATTTTCACTAAAGAAGGCTACTGGCCTACCTTCTTGACTTAACACACCCCCTACTACCATCCCACTTGCATCACACTCTAAGGTAAATAGTTGATCAAAACTAGGAAATCTTAGGATGGGTTGTGTTGCTACTTGTTTCTTCAACTTTTCAAACGCTTTCTCTACTTCAGAGGTCCATCTGAACTTATTCTTTAGACCACCCTTAATGGTGTCTAGAATTTGTGTACAAATACCACTAAAATCTCATATAAAATTTGTGTAAAACTGAGCTAACACATGAAAGATCCTTACTTTTGTCCCTGTGGTTGGTGTAGGCCAATTCAGAATAGCCTCCACCTTGCTTGGTTCCATCTTCAATGAACCTTGGGATACAAAAAAACCCAAATACACAAGTTCCTATTTGAAGAACTCGCACTTCTCTATATTGATTGATAACTTTTCTTCTTGCAACCTTTTGAGTACCATACCCACATGCTTCACATGTTCTTCTATTGTCTTACAGAAGATAAGTATATCATCTAGATATACTACCACAAATATCCATGGGAATTCCTTAAGCACTTCATTCATGAGCCTCATGAATGTGCTAGGGGCATTTGAGAGGTCAAATGGAATAACTCTCCACTCATACAACCCATCATTAGTCTTAAAATTTGTCTTCCAATCATCCCAATCTTTAATTCTAATCTGGTGGTACCCACTTTTTAAGTCTAATTTGGTGAAAAAATTTACCCCTCCAAGACATTCCATCAAATCCTCTATTCTAGGAATTGGAAATCTGTATCTAATTTTGATTCTATTAATATTCCTAGAATCAGTACAGAGTCTCCACTAACCACCTTTCTTGGATGCCAAGACCACAGGTACGGCAAATGGACTGATACATTTCTTGATTATTCCTTGGTCTAATATCTCCTACACTTGTCTAGCCACTTCTAGATTCTAGTATGGAGTAATCTTATAAGCTACCTTATTTGGAAATGATGCACTAGGTACAAAGTCAATTTGATGACTTATCACTCTTCTAGGAGGTGAAGTTGCAGGAGTACCATCACTGACTATGTCTTTATACTTCTCAAGTAACTCTTGGACTTCTGATGGAAAGGACTCTTGTTTAGTTTTATCTTCCTCCTTAGGCTTGAGAGAGATGGCATACCCTTCACTTCCTTCCTCCTTAAGGGTATTAATGAACTCCTTTTTGCTACTCAACAAAATACTAGGGTTCTTGGGGTGTGGCTCATCTTCATCCAATAAGGACTGAATCTTGAAACTTTTTCTATCTTTCTTGAAGGATATGGAATTATCCTTTTCATCATACACTTCACCCCTATCATATTTCTAGGGCCTTCCCAAGAGCAGTTGGCATGCATCCATAGGAAAAACATCACAAATTAACTTGTCTTTATACCCTGCAATAGAAAACTCCACCCAAGTTTGCTCATTCACTAACACACTCTGCCCTTTGTTCAACCATGTCACTTTGTATGGATTGACATGAGGTATATTTACCAATTTCAATTTTTGTACTACTTCCTATGATATGATATTTTTTGTGGATCCTGAATCCATAATCACTTTACTAACTTTACCAAGGATTTTACATCTAACCCTAAACAATGCTCTTCTATGCTTGGGCTCATCCTTAACTGGTTGTCTAATCAAAACTATCCTGAACATCATTTTCTCCCATCTCTGACTCAATGTGATCAACCTTTGGTGTTTTGACACTTGTTGTGTTTTCATGGAAATATGTTATCCTCTTACCGTTGTTTGATGAAGTAGCATTATCAGGACATCTATAGGCCGGGTGACCCAATTGGCCATAGTTATAACATTTCATACTTGCAAAGTATGAGTTGATTTTGCCTGAACCCCTTCCTCTTCTAGAGACTCCTTGAGGACCTCTATCTTTGGTATAACCCCCTCTTTGAGTAGTTTCACTACCATGTTCTATCAACTTGGACTCTCCCTAGTTTCTTTGTTCATTACCTTTTCCTTGATAACCACCTCTATGACCTCCTTGGTCTCTCCCTCTGCCTCTTCCTCCAAGATTATAGTCTCCTTTCTTCTTGTTCCTCTCTTCCACCTTAAGAGATAAATGGTGGCACTTCTGAATGGTGGTTGGAGTCCATAAACTTATCACCTCTTGGATGTTCCATTTTAGACCACCCAAGTATCTTGCTACCTTAATAGGTTCCTCTTCTTTAATCTTGGACCTGAGAAAAAAATTTTGAAATTCCTTTGTATAAGAGGCCACATCCAAATCTTTTTGTTTCAGACCTTGTCTCTTTCTATGAAGTTGTATTTCATAGTCCTCTGGTAGATAGTTCTCTTTCACTTTAGTCACCATGGATTTTTAGTTAGCTATAGGTTATTTACCCATCCTAACTCTTTCATCTTGCAAATACTTTCACCATGTCAATTCTTATCCTCTTAGCCTTGACTTTGCAACCTTGAATTTTTGTGCCTATGTAACACCTTCACACTCAAAATGGTTTTCCATCCCCTCAACCCACTCCATTACTGCCTCAATATCCTTTTTCCCACTAAATAGTGGTACACCTTCTAATTCCTTCCCACCTAGTGCCTCGATGGCTTTCAAGAATGATTTTTCATTCAATGGTGGGTCTGGTTCAGGGATGATATCTTCTTCAGCAATCTGCTTTTTACCTGTGTCACTGCTTTCACCTTCTTTGCCTTTATCTTTGGCTCCATCAACAAATTCTTGTATTTTTACTCTCATCTCATCTAGAACTTCTTCAAGGAGTCTATTTTTATCCTTTTTCTCACTCATTGCCTTAGCTAACTCTGCATTAGTAACCATACTAATCTCCCCTACTGATTCACCAGTATATAGAGACATACACCAACTCCCAAATCTCTTGTTCTAATACCAATCTTATGTAATGAAAAGTCTTTCTCACAACCCTATCTTCTCCTAGGGACTTCTATAGTCCACTTCTCTAGCCTATTAGGGTTCTTTACCAACCCTAATTCATAAGGAATCCCTTCTCAAATCCTTCACCAATTCAACTTGCCTACACCATCAAAGAGATCAACTCAACTATCAATATGACCCATGGAGGTCTTCTTTCATCTTCTACACTAAGTGATCCAAAATTATCAATACTAATCACCAATGGAGAGGAGATCTTATAACAAGGAAATTGAATCCAATACAATTCCTAAAAAAACATAAATTGCAATGGAACCCTAATCGAGCTCAAGAACTTACTTCAAACTCATCTTAACTCATAAATCTCCTCTAAAAGGTGGTAAAAAAAGTTCATATCCTAACACCCTTTTGGAAAACCTTCAATATTTATTAGGTCTTGCTTCCCCAAATTGTTTGTATAGTGGGTTGCCATTATCAAGCCTATAATTAAAGGTTTCACTGAATACTAAGAACTTGCATAAGGCTTAGTTCTTTTAACTCAAAGAACTCTTCACTAGAGCTTCTCCTTAGACATGGGGCCTCCACACACACATATCCTTCTCTCCATATGCTCATATTGAAGCATCCAATGCATTCAATCACTCATAATGCTTCTGCAGTTCACTATATTCCCTAGCCCTGCACCTCTGGCTCGCCTAGGGCATCACTGCATAAATAGATTTGTTTCTTTCCAAGTTCCATCCTCTTGCACAAATAATTTACAAGGAGTAATCTCCCAAATCGCAAGGAACTAGACAAAAGCCATGGTGGGAAGATGATTTATGACTCCATTATCAAAAACTGTCTAGATTATACCAGCACCAGTGTAGTTTACAAAGTATTTACAAAAGATGCTTAAAACCAAAAAAAATTATTAACTATTTCCACACATAATTCAAAGAACACCTACTCTAAGATATGCATGGGTTACAGTGCCAAAACTAATCCATCAAAACCCTATTGTCATCAAGAACATCAAATTTGCACACTAAATCATATAACTGATATTGCTTCTCAAAATTATGTTCGTACATCCAACATCCAACCTTGATACAAGTTATGAATTCCCCTTATATAGGGTGGAAAATTATTTATTATCCCCTTAAGGCATCCTTTGAAAATTTTTTCCAAATCTTGCAAAAGTTGTCAGAGCAACTTTGCAAAGTTGCAAAGTTGCAAAATGCAACTTTGACAACTTTTCCCATTTCTTGCAAACCATAACAAAATACTTCCAAACTTCACTAAACTTCACAAAAGACCCAAATATGGGTTGAAACATGATTTTGACCTTCCTTAGACTCTACTAACCTCATGATGACATCATCATGACACATGTTCCAATTAGAAGGCTTTACACACATTAGCCCTAATTGCACTTCCCAAAAGGTCCTATGACTCAATTTAAACACTTCCTAACTCATCTAGGCTATGGTCAACATGACCTTAAGCTTGACTAAAGATTATTACAAACCAAAATTCCTTAAGGAAAATACACACAACTTAACTAACTAGATTTTCAAACCAACCTAGGGGTTCTCCTGCACCAACCAAACATAGACATCTCAAATTCCTCACTCATAGCTTCGGAGAATGCTTTGCATAAATAATCATATCCAATAAATAGTATATCCTCAAGAAATATCACTACTAATAGTATCTTTTTCTGAGGTCCTTCTTTGATATACAAGCTACTATTGTCATTAGTTCTTTGAAATCCAATGCTTACTAGATAACCATGCAATCTTTCATTCAGGCTTTAGGAACTTACTTCAGTCCATACAAGTCTTTGTGCAATTTGAAAACCATATTACTTTTGTTAGGATAAACAAAACCTTCAGGTTTCTCAATATAAACTTCCTCCTCTAGAATTCCATTCAGGAATGCAGATTTTACATCCATTTGGTATACCTTGTATCCTTTATCTACTGCATATGCCAGAAGATTTTTGACTACTTCAAGTCTTCCAATAGGAGAAAAATTTTCTCCATAATAAATACCCTCTTCTTGAGCATATCCTTTACACACTAATCTTTCTTTGTTTCTGGAAACTTCACCTTTTTCATTCTTCTTATTTCTGAAAAACCACTTAGCACCAATCATATTCTTGTCTTTTGGTCTAGGTACAAGATTCCCGGTTTTATTCTTTTCTATCTTCTCAATCTCTTCATTCATAGCTTCTATCCAGATTTAATCATTCAATGCATCTTTAATAGATCTAGGTTCAATTTCACTAAGAAAACATGTACCTTTAATTTTGTTCCTTGTCATTACACCTTCTATCTTATCTCCAATTATTTTCTCAGTTGTATAATGCCTTCTCACATATTTTGCAAGTACAGGTTCCTTCCTCTTTGATTCTAGGCTTGATCCACTTTGTTCACCATGTTCAAATGTTCTTTTCTATTCTTCTATCTAATACTCGGGTTCCACTATCTGAGATCGGGCACCTCTCTCTGAGACTCGGGCACCTCTCTCTGAGACTCAAGTGCCTATGTCTGTGACTTGATTTCTTCAGACTGAGACTCAGTTTCTTCAGTTAGCAGCTCAGGTTGCACTTGTTGCAACAAGGTTTGTACTAATGAATGTAGTGGTTGACATGGTTTCTTTCCAATCACCATTATATGTGTCTTACGTATAGTATCAGGTTCATAATACACAAATTTTTTGTAGTCCTCAGGCTCTTTACTACTATGTTCTTCACTCCTCTCTGCAAAATCATCAATTTTTACATGTACTTTCTATGACTTTATGAGTAGTAAGATTCAAACATTTATATGATTTTCTTTTGCAGGAGCAGCCTAGGAATATAACTTCATCACCTTTTACATCAATTTTTTCATTTATTGCTTCCTTCAAGATGTAAAATTTACTTCCAAATACTTTGAAATAATGAAAATTGGTTTTATAGTCATACCATAATTCAAAATGTGTCTTCTCAGTACCTTTCTTCAATTGAACTCTGTTCAAGGTGTTAATTGTAGTGTCGATGGCTTCCTTCCATTATTTGGTTGCAACATTCTTCTCACTCATCAAGGTTCTTGCACAATCCATAATGGATCTATTTCTTCTTTCTACTATCCAATTTTGATGTGGTGTACCTGGGGTGGATACTTGTCTCTTGATTCCTCTTTCATTATAGAATTCATTGAACTCATTAGAAATGAATTCACCTCCTCTATCAAATCTTAAGCATTTAAATTTCTTTCATGTTTCCTTCTCAACTCTGGAAAGGTACCACTTAAACTTATGAAAAGCTTGTGATTTTTCTTTGAGAAACATAACAAACATCATTCTGGAATGGTCATCAATAAATAGAATGAAATACTTCTCACCTGTGTAAATTTTTGTTCCAATTGGTCCACACAAATCAGTATGCACTCTTTTGTTCTTGCTTATGTTGACCAGGTTATCAAAATTCACATGACATAACCGTTTATGCCATAACCATATTTCTTCTACTTGTGCAATAAAACATGAATATTCAGTGAGATCAAGATAGAATACATTACCTTTTGTTTTCCTACCAGTTCCAACTAAATTTCCCTTACCATCAAAGAGCTTGGCCTTACCATTCATGAATTCTACCTTGAATCCAATTTTATTCAGCTGTGCCACACTTAGTATATTACACCTTAGTCCTTGAAACGCAATAAGAATTATCACATTTGATTCCTTCAGTTAGAGAAGGACAACCTTTGCCTTTCACATAGCAAGGTTCATCATTTCCAAAACTGACACTCCCACCATCATAGTGCTCAAGATGTTCAAATTTAGTTTTATCACCAGTCATGTGGTGAGAACAACCACTATCAATTATCCAAGTGTCATTCTTGCTAATATGAGAGTAAAGTGCAGTATTTTCATTATCTTCATTGTCCAACTCATCCTTAATAGAAATGTAAACAATTTCATCTTCATCTTCATCACTATCATAATCTTTTGTAATATAACATGATTTCTCACCTTTGTCCTTGTAGATTTTGTACTTGTTGAAATCTTTCTTGCCTTTGTACTTGTTGAACTTTTTCTCATATTTGTCTTCTTTGTTTAGACACTTAGCAGCAATGTGACCAACCTCATTACATGAAAATCAAATCAATGGTATTCTTCCTTTGTACTTTCTGTACGCCTCTCTTCTCCGGTTTCCCACAGCTTTCCAAGGGCAGGGGTTAGTAGCCAAGGTTCACAAGTGCATGCAAATCTAATTACGCAATAACTACTAAACGAATAATCGAAACGCAAGCAATAAAATGTACAAACAA
>MU224334.1:10022657-10032871 GCA_018584345.1 Thuja plicata
AAATTAATTTAATTGGAAGAATATAATTAGTGAGTTTAAATATTTGATTTAAACTATAGGAAATTGAATTTAATTGATTAAATATTTGTAAATAATCATTTAAATGTTAATTAATTAAATAAAATTAATTATTTAATTAATGTTGAGAATTTGATTAGATGATTTGAGAAATGAATTTAGAAGAAAATAGATGATTAATTAATGATTAGGAAACCATTAATTAATAGATGAAAATTAGGGTTTTAATGTAAAGTTGCAAGCCTGTCCATTTTAGGGTGTCTACACTTTCCTTTGGCAACTCTCTTTGCAAGTAATTCTTCAATGATTTCTAGATCTTCATCCTCAGACTCATCATCACTATCACTATCAATCTATTTTCCTTTTCTATCGATCTTACCAAGGTTTAATTTAGCTTTGAATGTAGACTCAAAATTGCTAGGATTAGGAGAATAATTATCAAAATTGTCCAACTCAAAAGTTGTAAGCCTTCCAACCAATGCATCTAGAGTTATATCATTACTGCACCTCATCTCTTGAATAGCTGAAACTATAATTGCATAAATAGGAAGTAAAGTTCTCAATACCTTACTAACGACTATTTTGTCTTCAATTGTTCCACCGACGGCTCTGATGGCACTAACACTTTTTTTTATTCTTTCACTATATTTTCTAATGTCTTCTCCTTCTTTCATTTTCATCTTATCAAACTTACCTCTGAGAATTTATGATTTGGCTCTCTTTACATTGTCATCTCCTCCATGTATATCATGTAGTTTCTTCTACATATCATAGGTAGTAGGGCAGTCCTTGACTTCATCAAATTCAGAATAGCTGAGTGAAGAAACAATATCAATCATCATTATGTTAGGATTTTTCATTTCCATCATCTGATCCATAGACATAGGTCTCAATGGTTCCACATACTTGTGATCTAAGAATTGCAAACCAGTGTCTCCAATAGTAGATAGATGTAACCTCATCAAATCAAGTCATGCAACAAAGTTTTCTTTGTTAAGCTTGGGGATCTCCCTTCTATAATACATTTCTTACCTTTAGCTTAGGCCTTGAAATATTCCCTAAAAGCACCAAATGCTTTGATACCAATTGTTGGAAATGAGTAGAGTAACTAAGAGGGAAGCGGTGAATCAGTTACCACAAAAAAAATCCAAGTCAGGCTTAGATGTCTTAAACAAACTTATCACTATTGCTCGGCTAACACAGATATTCTACTATCACTCGGTTAACATAACAAATCTTAAGATATTAACTGTGATTATCCTTTAGTGATTAATTGTAGAAACATAAAGCTTAAAGAAAATAACATGTACACAAATAGAACCAAGATTTAACATGGAAACCCAACTTGGGAAAACCACCAATTAAAAGTAGTTACTATTTTTCACTCTTGTGAAGTGAGCCCTATTAGGATCCAACCCTAATAAAGGTTATAAAATACACTGTTAGGTGTGACCCTGTTAGAGGACTTAATCACCCTATAAGGAGTGGCCTTGTTAGAGGTCTACAAATACTTCTGTTGGTTCTTTTTTATGTTGTAATAGAAATAACAACAACCTCTTTTCTTTATGAATGTTTTATAGAGGAGCCACCTCCAAATGTATTCTCATGCAAGAAAAGGACCAACTAACAAGCACTCTCCTAATACTTCTACACTTTAGGCCCTGCTACACCAAAGGGGGGATACCCTACAATACATTATGATATGTGTTTAAAGGTACTATCAAGCAATAATCTCATAATGACTCAACATGACCGGGAGATACTAGGTAATTGGCTAACTACCCATTGAACATCAACCATGAGATGGAGTATGAGATAGAAAAATATTACAAACTTATACAGATGAATACTTAATGGATTTTAAGATGTTTCCATTTAGGAAAACACAACCAATGTGCAACTAGATATGCAATAAAAAAAAAATTATAAGCTTCAGATTAGTGCTTCATCCATTTGGGAAATACTTTGACTCAGATACAATATACTAAAATTAATGTTTTCCAACGACTTCAAATCATAATACTACCACCCCAAAACCCATACTACTGATAGAATCCTTACAGTGTGTCAGATGAATCTACACATAAATCAGAGCCTAATTTAAATGTATCCTAGATCATAACTCTCAATTAAGTACATAAACACAAAAAAAACTATGCTATTGAATCAAAAAAATCATAACTCATAAGACACATAACACAGGAGAGATTGGAATTTGGATCTTTGTATTATATTCAAAAAACTTATTTTAGTATACAAAAATACTCAAAGATAACCTGCAAAAGATCTCTCAACTATTTATTTCTCACTTATTACAATATCTAGTACAAATTATACTATCTTTCCCCTCTTGATAGAAAACTTTTACAAAATGGTTTACATTACAAATTTTCCATCCCCCTTCCAATGATCTTGGGAATCCTTTTATATATTAGGATTGCAACAAGATTTAGATCAATTGGAATAAGGACAAATTAATGACTCACTAATAAGAAAAAATAGCTAATGGAGTGATAACCATTCTTGTTACAACAAATATTTGGCACATTTTGTCTCTTGACCGCTTTGTACTTAGAGTTGATTCAAAGTTGATTGGTGTGAGCCATATGGAGTCTTTTGTCCTTTATGCTATTGATGTAGGATCCTTACTCTCAACTGTATCAACCAACTTGTTGTGATTCTTCATCCATCTACATTTTTTCATCTTCACCTAGATCAACAATTGTGTACCTGTCCTTCCAAGAAGTGTACACCTCATCACTTGGTCAGTTAAAAACAAGGACTTCATCTTTCTTGCTGATGATCTCACCCTAGCTGGCACTTGCCTTCTTAAATTCTCCCTTCCAGAACTCTAAAAATTCCCTGGCTTTGTTAATGATGTTTATAGTTTGAACAAGCAAAACTATGCCCTCCAAGGTAATGATGCTATGTGTCCGGGCATTTATTGTTTCTTTTATTTGTCTTAACGATAGCACCTCATTCTTTATATCAGCATCTTTTTTGAACATGTTAGGGTACATTTCATACCTATCCTTTGAAAATTCTCTCCTCAAGGTTTCTACTTTTCTGATGAGGATATTCCTTTTGATATCCAAGTCTGCCATTAACTTCAAACATTTGTGAGTTCTAGTCAAAACAATATCAATATTGTTATCTTCTTTGGACATGGAATAAAATGATTTCACCTCACCCCCATTTCATTTCCATGTGTCCATGACTAGATCACATTAATCTTTGTCTACATCATGTTCATTGATAATGTTCAAAATCCTTTTGCCCAACAAATAAAGATCAGCAAGATTCACCTCTTTAGCTAGCACATCTCAAGAGGCTGGAGTATATTTTGTCAGAGTGCCTTTGTTTAACCCATTCTTATGCTTCTTTAAATGCTAAACATTCTTCAAGATATTTTTTAGAGGTTTCTTCTAGCCTTTTCCTTTTAGCAAATAATCTATCTCTTTCCATCTCCACATCTGATAGAGTAATAGGGCTTGATGGCATAGGAGAAGGAGGATAAGTGACATATGGGTTGGATGATGAAGGTTGGTAGGGTTCTTGAGAAATCATCATCTGAAAGACATAACTTTTTGATTTCTTACCTCTCGGTTCAGCAATCTTTTTAGCCTATTCAATAGTCTTCATCTTCTCTTCATTATAGGCACCCAAAACTCTCAAATTTTTCACTTAGGCTCTTGAGTTCATCTTCTAATTTCTAGGCTACACTTACACTAAACTTAGCAGATTCCAAAGTTATACCTGATGCTTCATCAACCCCTATTTTTGCATCTCTCCTTACCAAAAGGCTACCTGAATGCTTAGCCTGAGTATCTCCATCAGTTATCTTGGGGTTTATTTTTCTCAATTTCCACATAACTAGGGCTGCATGTTCTTCACTAAAATTTACACCCTTTGAAGCTTGTTGTACTTCTTCTTCTGTGACATGAACCATTTTTGTTTCCTTCCTAATGGCATCAAAAACAATAGCATTAGCTATGTCCCATTCAGGGAGTATCAATACTCCTTCCCTCTTGACTAGCTCTCTGCCTTCTTCAGGAGTTATCTTTTCAAACCTAGATAACATCTCATGTTTTATTTCATTTTCAATTTCCTCTTTGCCTTTGGAAATTTGTTCCTCTTGCTTTTGTTGGCATCTATTCTTGAATTCATCAATATGAATTCTCCATAGGAATTGCAAAAATGCTCTCTCTTTAACAAAGTTGTCATCAGAAATAAATTTGTCACTTTCCTGTTGTGTCAATGGATCTAGCTCTTTGCCAGAAAATTATGCCACTGTCAGATCCAATTGAGCATGTTCTGGCTCTTCAGGCATTCCTTCCTGTAATTCATCAGTTATAACATAGATATGCCCAGTGTTTCCCATTTGCACTAATTGTTGAGCTATAGCTTGTTCATCCATGCGCATTGGGGATTGGGAGGGAGAATAGACCTATTCATGTTGTTGTTGTTGTCCCTTTTCTACCTTTTACCTCTTAGGAGATGGAAAACTTTAAGCAGTAGGCTCTAGTGGCCTCTTTCCTTTAGGATCACTGGTCTGTCCACTTTTTGGTAAAATTGTGCTATATCCCCTATGTTTGTACACTACATACTCTCCTTGTGGGATATTTCTAATAGGGTAGGCTTTACCCAAAATTTCTTTAGCCTTCTCTAGCTCTGTTTTCAATATGTTATCTCTTTTCTGGCTTAAAGCCTGCATAATTTCTTCAAACATATCCATTAGTAACTCAATATTCTTGGCCCAAGGCTGAAAATCCTTTAAAGCATCATATGTTTTATCAAAATGGTGAATAAAATCAAGGATTTTCTTGTAATCCAACCATTTTTCTTTATTTCCTGGTTAATTAAGTCAAATTCATTTTTGACTATGTCTTCTGGAAATTTGAACTAATGATTCAACACCACACACTTTGTCTTTTCCCTAAACATGTTCTTAATGAATGCCTCAGGGTCAGCACACCTAGATACTAATGTGGTCAGATTGTAGGGTTTCAAAAAATCCTACAAGTGTTTCCATCCTCCCTTGGTGATGAAAAACTGATGAGCAATAGTGATTACAGGAAAGATTGTTCCTTTTCCTCCTCCAGTCAGGGCATCTTCTTGCAAACCTCCAATCTATCTTAGGACCTCTGTCAATCCTATCTTAAGGGGCACTTTGTAGGGTAATATGTTTGGCACTCCCTTTAAACCATAGACCCTGAATACAGTTGACATTGGATAAGGGATAACATTAGCCTAGTTATGTACTATATTGAGCTCTTGGTCATATTCCTTTGGCCTCAAGAATTTTGATAATGCTACAGGAGTCCTAGGGTCCTCTTTCAACAACAATGTCCTGAGTCTGGCAGCAAAATACCTATCAAAATTGATGTAGCTGGCATCTTTATTGTCCCAAGTCATGTTCCATTCCATAATTGTATAGGCATGATTTCATTATCCTTAAATCTTGTCAGCTCCATCTCCTTCTCAAAATAATCTGCCCCCTTATACAGAAACACATGTATCAACAAGGAGTACCATGCAAAAGGTCTAGACACCTTTGTGTTCTGGACACCTATCAACCCTTCATGATATAGGTCTGCAATATATGGGGAAAAATAAAAAATTATTGCTAGATGGGGGTGCAAAATCTCAACCATCATTAGCATATAATGGATAGGCATCTCAACTTGCTCATCATCACCACATATTTGACAAAGAGCCCTATAAACTAATTTGGCCTTCAAAGTGAAATAATCAAGTTTGAAATGTTCTTTTGTGTTAGGCCCTACCATAATTAAGTCCCCAACTGTGCCAAAATATTGCTTGAGGGGCCCTTCTCTGAAGTATTTCCTTTGGGCTTGGTAAACTTCTTTTAATTGAATGAAATCAATCTTATCCATAGAAGTGTTTGGATCAGTCAAATTGAATACCTCCCTAATCTCTTGTGCAGTCACTTTTATCAAGACTTGCCCATTTTTATTCTTGACTACTCTAGATATGTTGTCATAATTCCTAGCTATACATGTAAGCATGTCCATATCCATAAAAAATACTAGGCACTACCAACTTGCCTACGTCAAACTACCATACATTATTGTGTGCGAGATTAGCATTTCTCTAACCAAAGAGCACCTTAAACAAGGCCAAACCAGTCATACCTATTTTGGCATCCCTAATAGACTAACCCAAATCATACAATCCTTCAGTGATTTTTAGGCGTGGATACTTGGGGACTAATTCTTTGTTTTTGAGGCATCATTAGTCGACATGGTTAATTGTTGCAACAAATCATCACAGACATTTCTATCCTTATAATTGACCTTCCTGGAGAATTCTCTTCTGAGCAGCATTGTGAATTTAAAGTTTGGCAGTCTAACAATAAATAATAATTCCTTTCTCTTTCTACACACCCTACTAATCCCCTTAGTTTTCTCACAACCCAGAAGTATCAGTACCAGAATATTACCAGTTTCACAAGAAGCTTGAAAATCTGGCCGCATTCACTGCAACTTCACTCCGCTCTACAACTAATGTCAATTATGAAAAATGTCTTTAGTGATCGACAAGATAGCAATCCCATCATCTTAAAAATTAAATTTTAACTAGGAATAAAGCACACGCTCTCTAGTACTCCTCCGAGTTCAATGCTTGGCGTCCAACTGTCAAAACTTACTATTTCTGTATTTTAAAATAGAACTGTCGATTCTACTAGATTTTCCACACATCAGATAGTCTACAATGAATCCTCCATAACATTCATCTACCCAAACATGTGGCAGCATGTCGTGTTCCCTTGATAGTTAAATTTTGATCACTTTTGACCTAAGGCTTCACGATAGTCATCCGATCCTTCTTAACATGTCTGATCTTTATTTAACTTTGTGTTACTATGCGGGCCCCATCAACTTGGACATGTGTCATCACAGTACTTTTCCTTGATGATTAAAGATCGGACACTTTATACTTAAGGCTTAGCACCGAACGTCGGATCTTCTCAATCTATAGTGACTTTAATCGTCTTTACAACTCATGGCTTTGATCTTGCAGGGACACATGGTAGCATGGCGCAATGCCTTATTCATTAAAACAAAATCATTTTTGATCTAAGGCTTTCTGCCAGCCGTTAGATCTTTATCAACTTAACTAGTCTTTACTTAGCCTTCCTATGGCCCGTGGCTTTGATCCTATAGGGACACGTGGCAAGATGCTGCAATGCCTTGATTATTAAAATCATCGCTTCTTTCATTGGAGGCTTTGCACCAACCGTTAGATCTTCTTGAAGATTCTATACATTTACTCTGAACTTTAATCATCCGCCGGACCCACTAGACTCCACATGGAAGAATAGCGCAATCCCTTAATGACTATTGTGTGCATATCTTTAACATAAGCCTTTGTGCCAACCGTTGGATCAAATCTAACATGGTTTCAATTTAAGTTCATCTGCTTGTTCACATTTGGACCCACTGAAGACATGCATCATCATGGCGCTGTCCCTCGAAGAGTAACTCAACAACATCTTTGTCATGAGGCTTTGCACCAGCCGTTAGATTAGATCTAACTTTTCCTCCATTTAGCCTTTCCTTTATGACGATACTCTAGCCCACCTAGGACAAGTGTTGTAATGGTGCTTTCCCTCAATGTTATCCTTCGTTCATCTTTCATCTACATACAAAGCATGAGCCCTCAGATTGACTTTGATCTATGGTGAGTAAAAAATTTCTTTTCATTTTGCGACTGAATCTTCCAGGGACACGTGGCTGAATGGCGCGTTCCCTTGATAGTTAAAATTCATTCATCTTCATCATGAGGGAAAGCAACAACTGTTAGATTAAACAAGACTTGCATGACACATAATTAATTTTATTAAAACATTCATGGACTTTGGACTTACGAGATAAACATGACCGCAGGGTTAGGACACTGACAACTTAATAAACATGAACATTTTAAAAGGAACCCATTCGAGACATGACCTTAAGTGATAAAAAGTAACATGAAATTAGAAACCTTTTCAATGCTTAGGGTTTTAGGACCAAAATTTATGCTATGAAACATGAAACAAGGGTTTTTTCAAGTATTCTTCACAAGACATTCTCCAAAAACAAACCAAGGACCAATTGTTTGAAAAAAAAATTAATATACCTAACAGTGGCTCTTTCTGGGGATGAATACCTCCTGTAGGTGTTACAAGAATTTATAATCTTAAGGAAAGTAGACCAACCTACTGGAAAACAAAACTACTCACACAACAAGAAAGAAAACTAGGCTAAGATAGAAATAAACACACTTGCAGAAATACACTATGTATACAAACCTAATGTTCATGGATAATTAGAGTTCATGAGAAGTATAACTTCAAGAACTTTCCATGAACTAGCAATTCTAAAATATTTCCAGTAAGCTCTTTCAATAAATATGAATTTTTCCCATACCTCAAATGGACAATATAAGGTCCCAGCCAAATTGGTTTGAATTTCCCATGCTTCCCTTTATCTTCCAACCTGGTATTCCATATGAGAACATAATCTCCCACATCAAAATGTCTTGAGATTGCCTTCTCTTCATACAAGTTCTTCACCTACAATTGAAGTTTTGCATTCTTCACATAAGCTTCCCTCTTGGCTTCATCTAACTCCACTAGGTCATCAATTCTCAATTGCATGTCAGTATTAATATCATCATCATAAGTCTGAACAAACTTGTACATCTACATCAAATTTTTTTAGGGCAATCTTTCTTGAATTCCATAAACTAAATCAAAAGGTGCACATCCAATAGCCTTTTTTGATGTCACTCTATCTGCCCATACAGCCAATGTTAACTTCAAATCTCATGCCTTCTTGTTTGTATCCAGGACTCTTTAAATAATCTTGAGGAAGCTCTTATTTGTGGATTCAGCTTGGCCATTCCCTTGTGGATGATAGTGTGTAGAGTAAGAGGTCTGAATACCATATTCGGCACAAAAATTGACATATTCCTCAGACTTAAAACACATGGCATTATCTGAGATTATCTTCTATGGGCACCCAAATCTAGTAATTATGTTCTTCAGTAAAAAATCAATTACTAATTTACTTGTAGCTCTCTTAGTGGGAATTGCTTCCACCCACTTAGTAAAGTAGTATGTAGCTACAATAATCCATGAATGTCCTCCACTAGAATTTGTAGCTATCTCTCCTATAAAATCAATACTCCATTGCTGAAAAGGGGCTTGAACTTCCACTGGTGTGAGGGGCACATTACCTGAGAATTTTAGCTTACCAGAGAAACATTGGCAAGCATCACATCTTTTAACCAATTGATAAGCATCTTTAAAAATAGTTGGCCACCAGAACCCTTCTCTCAAAATATTATGTGCAGTAGCCTTGGCCATGTAATGGCCACCACACACTCCATTATGCATCTCCTACAAGATCATGTTTGCTTGTTCTTTATCAACACATTTCAATAAGATTCCTTCAAGAATCCTCCACCATAATTCATCTCTAATCAGGGAAAAACAGATTTCTCACAATTTTAATGTTATTTTCTTATTCTCATCCATGCCCTGTGGACAATTCATCCTTTGCAAATATTAAATAATGTCATTGTACCAGTCACAATGGTCATAGTTACAAATGAAAGGTCTATGTTCTTCCTCCAGGGTATTAATGTGATTATCATCCAAGTTTGTACTAGCCATCAGTTTGGGTAAACCAGTCCCCCTAACCAGCTTTGTGATTTGGATTTCTATATTGAACTCTTGAATCCTATTTATTCATCTGCATCTCTTTCCTAGCACCTCTTGTTGAGTAAAGATGTCCTTAACTACTACTAAAGGGACATAAGCCACTATAATGGAACCTATTAAATAACACCTAAAAGATTTCACAACCTTTACTAATGCATGGGCCTACTTCTCAGTTATATCATACTTGAGCTCTGCAACCTGCAATGATTTGCTAGAAAAGGCAATAGGCTGCTCAAACCCTTCTTCATTTTTCTATAACAACACAATAGAAATAGTGTGACAAGATGCAAATGAAAAAATATTAATGGGATTTGAATAATCAGGAGTTCTCAAGATAGAGGCATCCTTAATAGCTTTCTTAATCTCTTGAAAAGACTTGGTGGCCTCCCCATCCCATTCCATTTTAGCATCCTTCTTTAACATTTTTGAAATTGGTCTACTTTTTTCAGCAAAGTTAGTTACAAAC
>MU224334.1:10033060-10069719 GCA_018584345.1 Thuja plicata
AATCCCAAATTCTAAGGCTCTTTCAAAAAAAAATTCCAAGTGTTCACAATGTTGCTCTTCCTTTTTTGAATAAGCTGTGAGATCATCCTGATAGACCTCAAGAAACTTTTGCAGGAAGTCTGAAAATGCAACATCCATGGCCCTTTGAAAATTATCCCCAACATTCATCAAACCAAAAGGCATCCTCACATACACATATGTTCCCCATGGCATGGTGAAAGCAGTCTTGAACTGCTCTGATTCTTCGACCATAATTTGGTTATACCTAGAGAATCCATCCATCATGGACATAATTTCACATCCAGTGACCCTCTATAGCATATTCTCCATGTTTGGGAGACCATAGTTGTCTTTTAAGGAAGATATGTTCAAGTTCCTGAAATCCACACACAGCTTGATGTTCCCATTCTTCTTTCTAACAGGGACCAGATTGGAGACCCAGGAAGAATGCCTAATGGGCTTGATTATCCCAGCATCTATCATCTTTTTCAATTCCTATTCCATCTTAGGCCTAAAGGTAGGATTTATGGGTTTCTTCTTTTTCCTAAAGGGCTTGGCATCTTCCTTCAATGGAATTTCATGGTGAAACAGTTCCTCATTATATGCCTTTAGGTCATCATATGTCCAAGCAAAGACTTTTTTGTATTTCCTTAAAAGATCAATCAGATCCTTCTTCACCTTGGGTAACATTTTCTTACAAATAAATAAATTCTTAGGAACTTATTTTTTTCCCACATTAACCTCCTCCAAATCATTAGATCTATTTACACATGTAACAGAATAAGGCTTGTCCTTACTATCAAAGGCCCTCTCCAAAACAACTAGTCCTTTTGGGAATTTATTTGACATTAGATGCAATATCTCATTTTCCAAGACTATCTTTTTTATCAATTTTTTCATGTACTTTGTGAAATCTATCTCTTTATTATCAAGACCTGCCTCATAATACAAAAATCTAAGAATGTCTACATCATCATCAAACACTTGCCAGCTATTAACATTGTCAGGTATTGAAGGCCTAGTTTGAAATTCTATCTCAGAAATTCCAGCAAAGGTAATGTCTTCTGGCCTTAAAGAAATGTTAGCTAATAGATATGCCATTCTATTTTGGCTTCTATCCATCCAATCAATACCAAATGCATCAAAACTTTCTATCTCATCCCATACTGCATTTTGGTACAGCTTCAATCTATGGTTCTTTGATGCATATTTAGATCTATTCTGAGATACCACTAGCTCAGAATCTCCAATAAATCTGATGCATTTGATTCCATGTCTTGTATCTAGTCTCAGACCTATCAACAAAGCCTCATATTTTGCTACATTATTTGTACAATTAAACAGTAGACAAAATGAAAATTTGAAGGTTTTTCCGGAGGGTGATATCAACAAAACTCCAGCACTAGCCCCCTCCTTAGAACTGGCACCATCAAAATACATTATCCACAAATTAGATTGTTCAGATAAATTATTTACATCTTCTAACAATAATTCAAGTTGTGATCCCTTTACAGTTTGACTTTCCTACACTTGAAATGACCTCATTTCAGTATCCAAGAAACAATTCATGTTATTATCATCTTGTTCCTCATTCATATGAGGTGTTCTAGTTTCCCTTGATACTTTGATGTTTTCACCATTTATGTTGAAATTGGAAAATGATAAATCACATTGGATTCTTCCCCCCATAGATGCACTCTATTTTCTTGACAATAACATTCCATATTGGGGGGGAATGTCTACAACCAATACACTCATAGTCAGCACTTTATCAGGGAAAGCTACCAATTTTTAAAGCAAAGCCTTAATGTTACCTATGACAAGCACCTCTCTAGATTCTATAGCTTGGCATCTCCCATGTGGATTTCCTACCTTTAGTCCCATAGACCTCATGACTTCTACAGGCATAACAGTATTGGATGCTCCAGAGTCAATCATGTAGTTCTTTAACATTTTTCCATTTATTAACAATATTAGGAAAAAAGGATGGACTATTTCTGTAGTGGTGCTAACAATATTGGTATCTAAATAAATTTGTGGAATATTTGATACCAATTCATCAGATTCCTTTGATGACTTATCCTTAGTGTCTGACACTTTTTTGTTTTGTTCTTTAGTTTTGGTAGAGCTAACAATTTTCACCCATGTGAGAGTCTTTTCCTTGTGCTCTCCTATCCTCGTCATTTCTAGTAGAGGCACTTTAACAGTTATCTGAGACAAAATTTGTCCCATATCCACAGGGGTGTATGTCATATCAAAAATATATGATTTCTAATTTGTGCAATCTACATCTTCTGCTTGAGTAGCCAGTTTAGCTTCATTTCCCCTATGTGGTTTGTCCTCTTTTTTGGGATGAGGTACATAACTCTCTAGTGTCTTCATCTTTTCCTTATACATATTTGGGCCAATAGGTTTTTTGCCCTTCTTAATCAAAATCTTATTTGTACCCTCAACATGTTTCTCCTTTTCATGTGGCCTTTTGGTACTATTTGGGGTATCCTTGATAAAGATACCAGTAGGTTTTCCATCTACATTTCCAACCACTCTGTTTCTTAAAAAATGGTTACCCCTTGCTTGTACAACCATATTAGTTGTGATCTCAGCTATCTCTTCATCAGATGGCCTTCTCAAAATAGGGGTCACATCACATCCTTCAGCATTGCATCTCATCTTATCAACTTCCCAATCCTGTTTATCAGAATCATTAGGCTAATAACATGTTTCTTCATTAAATAGTGAGGAAGTCATAGCACAACCACTATCATCATACTCTTCCTCTTCCTCTTCCTCATTTTCCTCAGTGGAAAAAAATCTAGCAGTAATAACACAATATTCAGGGTTGTGTGGGGACTGACAAGGTACACACCTGGGGTTTTCACTGCACATATTTACAAAATTCTTATGTAGGGGGTCAGGAGTTTTTTCATCAGACTTATCCTTCTTTGGTGGGATAATAGGTTTTCCATCCTTCCACTGGGTAGTATAAGGATAGTTATGCATTCTAGGTTGTTTGTTGTAATTTCCATAGGAAGGCTTATCATTATTTGGAACCCTATTGTGACTACTCTCTCTAGGATTTAAGTTTTTTAGAGCATTCAGAATTAGCTTAAGGTTATCATCCTCCTTAGGTTTTGAATTTAGGGGTTTATCTGATTCTTTCTTATTATACATGGTGGGTTTCCAATCTTCTCTCCTGCCCACTTTCCCAAAAAGTCTTCTATTTGTCTCAATGTTGACTGCTACCTTATATGCTTCCCTAATATTTTTAGGGTTCTTATCTCTTAACAAATAACTCATTTTTGCATCAAAATAATTAAGATAGATAGCGAGACATACCTTGTCATATAGTCTCATTACTTGTAGCAACTTATGCATTTCCCTTTCGAATCTAATATTGAATTCCACTACTTCTTCATTAGGGTTCTTTTTTATGTTATTGAACTCATTGAGCATGAACCCTTCATTATTCTTGTCCCCGTATTGGTCCCTAAAACATTCCTTCATCTCATCCATGGACCCAATACATTCATGGGGTAATCCTCTAAACCAGTCCCTTGCATCCTTAGTTAGTGATTGCACAAAAAATTTCATCATAACATCATCATGTGCAATTTCATAGTCATCAATCATATCCATAAAATGCTTAAGATGTTCTTCACATATTATTACATTATTCCCAGCAAATTTAGGAAGCTTATCCCTAATCTTCTTAGGAATTTCATTGGGATAATCAAGGAAGCCAAGAAAAATAAATTGTATGTACCTTTCAATATAGACAGCAGGTTTTTGAGATAAATTGTTACCTTGAGCATTTGAAGTGGTAGCACTTCCAGAGTCAACAGGTGGTGGTACACTCCTTTCCAAGTTCAGAGACATTTTAGGACCAGGACCAACAGGATGAGGACCAAAGGCTTGCCTAAGGAATTCAATTTTCCTTTTCATTTCAAGAACAGAGGCTTCCAACTCAGCCTTCTCTAATTCCTTGGCTATTATCTCCCTCTCTCTTTTGGCCCTTTCCAACTCAGTATCTAGATTCATTATGGGATCCATCATACTCCATTTTCTTACTAGCTCTTTTAATTCAACAGCTTCTACCTTTTTTTTACCTTTATTTTTGGGCTTTGGTATGTCATACAATTGTTGAACAATAGGTTCATACTCCAGTTTCTCAGGTACAACAGCAGCATTCACTGCTTCCAAATGCCTTTTCAACCAGTCAAATTGAATCTGAGCATGTCTAATTCTTTCTTCATTTTCTCTTTCTCTTTTTTGTCTCAAGAAAATTTGTTCTCAGATCTTTCTTTCCAACTCACCCACCTCTTCAAAATTCTCTTTAGAATCCACAAGAGTTATATCAGATTCTGAATTTTCTTCCATGATGATTCTCTCCCTTCTATGGTGATGGGCATGTGGTTTCTCAGATGAGGGAGAGCTCAGATCACTTGGAGCATTCCTATTCTCTTTACCTCGACTCTTAGATTTAGACCTTGTCTCATGTCCTTGAGACTTACCACGAACCAACTTTCTGGTATACCTAGGGACATCATCGACCCTTTCACTTTGAGAATAATACTCCCCATAGATTCCTAATCTAGGTTGTGCTTCATGTTCAACCTCTACATTTTATTCTTCATGATTAGGGGGAATGGGAGTATCCATTCTTATGTTCCTCCTTTGCCTCCAAGTTTTAGGAGTAACTTCAGCAGCATTTTTGTTCACTGCTTTCTCAACTCTAGAAGTGGAGGGAATCTCACTTTCCAATTCATTCTCAAGATGACTGTTCATCCTAGATCTAGTATTTTTGTAACTCATAGCTAACACTCTAGTGTAACAAATAATAATAACTTAGCACTGATGCAGAGATTTCTTTGAGTCGCCACCCAACAAAAGAAAAAGCCAGGAAAATACACAATAGCTCAAGTAACAAACTTGTAGCATGAAAATTTGTCATGGGTCACAAATATCAATACATTCTAAGAACTTATCCTAATATATTCTCAAGAATTATACAAGTCACTGGGACATGCAAAGATACTAATTTGTAATATAATGGTCAACCAACTGGTAAATGACAAGTAAGTAAGCCAGGATTCCATCTCAACTTGAGAAACCTTACTCACTTATAGCAATGAAACATGCAAGCCCCAGCAGAGTCACCATTTTTTGGTTCTTTTTTATGTTGTAATAGAAATAAAAACAACCTCTTCCCTTTATGAATTTTTTTATAGAGGAGCCACCTCCAAATGTACGCTCATGCAAGAAAATGACCAACTAACAAGGACTCTCCTAATACTTCTACATTTTATGCCCTGCTACACCAAGGGGGGATACCCTACAATACCTTCTGATATGTCTTTAAAGGTACTATCAAGAAGTAGTCTCATAATGACTCAACATGACTGGGAGATACTAGGTAATTGGCTAACTACCCATTGAACATCAACCATGAGATGGCGTATGAGATAGAAAAATATTACAAACTTATACAGATGAATACTTAATGGATTTTAAGATTCTTTCATTTAGGAAAACATAGCCAATGTGCAACTAGATATGCAATAAAATAAAACTTATAAGCTTCATATCAGTGCTTTATCCATTTGGGCAATACTCTGACTCAGATACAATATACTAAAATTAATGTTTGCCAACGAATTCAAATCATAATACTACCACCCCAAAACCCATAATACTAATAGAATCCTTACAATGTGTCAGATGAATCTATGCATAAATCAGAGCCTAATTTAATCTGATCCTAGATCAAAACTCTCAAGTAAGTACATAAACACAGAAAAAACTATTCTATTGAATCAGAAAATTCATAACTCATATGACACATAACACAGGAGAGATTGGAATTTGGATCTTTGTATTATATTCAGAAAAAATTATTTCAGTATACAAAAATACTCAGAGATAACCTGCAAAAGATCTCTAAACTATTTATTTCTCACTTCTTACAATATCTAGTACAAATTATACTATCTTTCCCCTGTTGACTGAAAACTTTTACAAAATGGTTTACATTACAAATTTTCCAACCCCCTCCAATGATCTTGGGAATCCTTTTATATATTAGGATTGCAACAAGCTTCAGATCAATTGGAATAAGGACAAATTAATGACTCACTAAGAAGACAAACTAGCTAATGGAGTGATAGCCACTCTTGTTACAATAGATATTTGGCATATTTTGTCTCTTGATCACTTTGTACTTGCAGTTGCTTCAAATTTGTTCGGTGTGAGCCATCTGGAGTCTATTGTCCTTGATGTTGTCAATGTAGGGTCCTTACTCTCAACTATATCAACCAACTTGTTAGGCTTCTTCGTCCATCTGCATTTTGTCATCTTCACCTGGATCAACAATTGTGTACCTTTCCTTCCAAGAAGTGTACACCTCATCACTTAGTCAGTTAAAACCAAGGACTTCATCTTTCTTGTTGATGATCTCACCCTAGCTGGCACTTGCCTTCTTAACTTCTCCCTTCTAGAACACAAAAAATTCCCTGGCTTTGTTAATGATGTTTATAGTTTGAACAAACAAAACTGTGCCCTCCAAGGTAATGATGCTATGTGTCCGGGCATTTATTGTTTCTTTTTTGTCTTAACCATAGTGCCTCATTCTTTATATCACCATATTTTTTGAACATGTTACGGTACATTTCATACCTATCCTTTGAAAATTCTCTCTTCAAGGTTTCTACCTTTTTAATGAGGATATTCCTTTTGATATCCAAGTTTGCCATTAACTTCAAACATTTGTAAGTTCTATTCAAAACAATATCAATATTATTCTCTTCTTTGGACATGGAATAAAATGATTTCACCTCACCCCCTTTTCCTTTCCATGTGTCCATGACCAGACCTCATTGATCTTTGTCTGCAGCATATTCATTAATAATGTTAAAAATCCTTTTGCCCAACAAATAAAGATCAACAAGATTCACCTCTTTATCTAGCACATCTCAAGAGGCTGGAGTATATTTTGTCAGAATGCCTCTATTTAACCCATTTTTTTTCTTCCTTGAATGCTAAAGATTCTTCAAGATCTTTTTTAGAGGTTTCTTATAGCATTTTCCTTTCAGAAAATAATATATCTCTTACCATCTCCACAACTGCTAGAGTAATAGGGCTTGATGGCATAGGAGAAGGATGATAAGTAAAATATGGGCTGGATGATGAAGGTTAGTAGGGTTCTTGATCAATCATCATCTGAGGGATAGAACTTTCTAATTTCTTACCTTCCAGTTCAGCAATCTTTTTAGCCTGTTCAATAGTCTTCATCTTCTCTTCATTATAGGCACCCAAAACTCTCTCAAATTTTTCACTTAGGCTCTTAAGTTCATCTTCTAATTTTTGGGCTATACTTACACTAAACTTAGCATATTCCAAAGTTATACCTACTGCTTCAACAACCCCTATTTCTGTAACTCTCCTTACCAAAAGGCTATCTGACTGCTCAGCCTGAGTATCTCCATCATTTATCTTGGGGTTTCTTTTTCTCAATTGCCACATAACCAGGGCTACATGATCTTCACTAAAATTTACACCCTTTGAAGCTTGTTGTACTTTTGCTTCTGTGACATGAATCATTTTTGTTTCCTTCTTGACAACATCAAAAACAATAGCAATAGCTATGTCCCATTCAGGGAGTATCAATACTCCTTCCCTCTTGACTAGCTCTCTACCTTCTTCAGGAGTTATCTTTTCAAACCTAGATAACATCTTCTATTTTATTTCATTTTCAATTTCCTCTTTGCCTTTAATAGTTTGTTCCTCTTGCTTTTGTTGGCATCTATTCTTGAATTCATCAATATGAATTCTCTATAGGAATTGCAAAAATGCTCTCTGTTTAACAAATTTTTCATCAAAAAGAATTTTTTCACTTGTGTGTTGTGTCAATGTATCTAGCTCTTTGCCAGTAAATTATGCCACTGTCAGATCCAATTGAGCATGTTTTGGCTCTTCAAGCATTCCTTCCTACAATTCATCAATTGTAACATAGATATCCCCAGTGTTTCCCATTTTGCTAATTGATGAGCTATAGCTTGTTCATCCCTAGGAATTGGGCATTGGGAGGGAGAATAGACATGTTCATGTTGTTTTTTATATCCCTCTTCTACCTTTTGCCTCTTGGGAGATGGAAAAATTTGAACACTAGGCTCTAGTGATCTCTTTCCTTTAGGATCACTAGGCTCTAGTGGCCTCAGGGTTAGCACACCTAGATACTGATGTGGTCATATTGTAGGGTTTCAAAAAATCCTGGAAGTGTTTCCATCCTCCCTTGGTGATGATAAACTAATGAGAAACAGTGATTATAGGAAACATTGTTCCTTTTCCTCTTCTAGTCAGGGCGTCTTCTTGAAAACCTCCAATCTGTCTTAGGACCTCTACCAGTCCTATCTTAAGGGGCACTCTGTAGGATAATATGTTTGGCACTCCCCTAAAACCATAGACCTTGAATAGAGTTGACACTGGATAACGGATAACATCACCCCAGTTATGTACTATATTGAGCTCTTGGTCATATTCCTTTGGCCTCAAGAATTTTGATAATGCTACAAGAATCCTACGGTCCTCTTTCAACAAAAATGTCCTGAGTCTGGCAGAAAAACACCTGTTGAAATTGATGCAGCTAGTCTCTTTATTATCCCAAGTCATGTATGCATTCCACAACTGTATAGGCATGATTTCATTATCCTTAAATCTGGTCAGCTCCATGTCCTTCTGAAAATAATTTTCCCCCTTATACACAAACACATATGTAAAAAAGGAGTACCATGCTAAAGGTCTGGACACCTTTGTGTTCTAGACACCTATCAACCCTTCATGAATTAGGTCTGCAATATATGGGGAAAAATAAAAAATTATTTCTAGATGGGGGTGCAAGATCTTAACCATCATTAGCATATAATGGATAGGCATCTCAACTTTCTCATCATCTCCACATATTTGACAAAGAGCCCTATAAACTAATTTGGTCTTCAAAGTGAAATAATCAAGTTTCAAAGGTTCTTTTGTGTTAGGCCCTACCAGAATTAAGTCCCCAACTATGCCAAAATATTGCTTGAGGGGCCCTTCTCTGAATTATTTCCTCTAGGCTTGGTAAACTTCATTTAATTGAATAAAATCAATGTTATCCATAGAAGTGTTTGGATCATTCAAATTGAATACCTCCCTAATCTCTTGTGCAGTCACTTTTATCAGAACTTGCCCATTTTTATCCCTAACTACTTTGGATATGCTACCATAATTCCTAGCTATACGTGTAAGCATGTCCATATCCATAAAAATACCAGGCACTACCAACTTGCCTACGTCAAACTCCCATACATTATTGTGTGGGGGATTAGCATTTCTCTAACCAAAGAGCACCTTAAACAAGGCCAAACCAGTCATACCTATTTTGGGATCCCTAACAGACTGACCCATATCATATAACCCTTCAATTATTTTTAGGCGTGGATCCTTGGGGACTAATTCTTTTTTTTTTGAGGCATCGTTAGTCAACATGGTTAACTGTTGTAACAAATCATCACAGACATTTCTATCCTTATAATTGACCTTCCCAGAGAATTCTCTTCTGGGCGACATTGTGAATTTAAAGTTTGACAGTCTAACAATGACTAATAAAACCTCTCTTTTTGCACACCCTACTAATCCCCTTAGATTTCTCACAACCTAGAAGTATCAGTACCAAAAGATTACCAATTTTGTAAGAAGCTTGAAAATCTGGCCGCATTCACCGCAACTTCACTCCGCTCTGCAACTGATGTCAATTATGCAAAATGTCTTTAGTGATCGACAAGATAGAAATCCCATCATCTTAAAAATTAAAATTTAACTGGGAAGAAAGCACGTGCTTGCCATTACTTCTTCGAGTTCAATGCTTGGCGTCCAACTATCGAAACTTTCTATTTCTATATTTTAAAATAGAACCGTCAATTCTACTAGATTTTCCCCCAATCAGATGGTCTATAGCGAATCCTCCACAATGTTCATCTCCCCAAAAATGTGGCAGCATGTTGTGTTCCCTTGATAGTTAACTTTTGATCACCTTTGACCTAAGGCTACGTGTTAACCGTCTGATCCTTCTTAACCAGTCTGATCTTTACTTAACTCTGTGTTACTATGCGGGCCCCATCAACTTGGACACGTTTCATCACGACACTTTCCCTTGATGAGTAAATATCAGACACTTTATACTTAAGGTTTAACACTGACCATTGGATCTTCTCAATCTGTAGTGACTTTAATCGCCTTTACAACTCACGACTTCGATCCTGCAGGGACACGATGGCTCAATGCCTTATTGATTAAAACATCACTTTTGATATAAGGCTTTGCGCCAGCCATTAGATATTTATCAACTTAACTGGTCTTTACTTAGCCTTCCTATGGCCCGCGGCTTCGATCCTGCAGGGACACGTGGTGAGATGTCACAATGCCTTGATGATTAAAATTATCGCTTCTTTCTTTGGAGGATTTGCGCCATCCATCAGTTCTTCTTGAAGATGTTATGCATTTACTCAGAACTTTAATCATCTGTCAGACCCACTAGACTCCACGTGGAAGCATGGAACAATCCCTTAATGACTATTTTGTGTGCATCTTTACCATAATCCTTTGCGCCAACCATTGGATCAAATCTGATATGCTTTCAATTTAACTTCATCTTCTCATTCACATCTGGACCCACTAAAGACACGCATCATCATGGTGCTATCCCTTGAAGATTAACTCGACAACATCTTTGTCATGAGGCTTTATGCCAGCTGCTAGATTAGATCTAACTTGTCCTCCATTTAGCCTTTCCTTTATAATGACACTCTGGCCCACCTAGGACACGTGCTGCAATGTCTCTTTCCCTCAATGTTATCCTTCAATCATCTTTCATCTACATACAAAGCACAAGCCCTCAGATTGACTTTGATCTACAGTGAGTAAAAATTTTCTTTTCATTTTGCAACTGAATCTTCTAGGGACACAAGGCTGAATGGCACATTCCCTTGATAGTTAAAAGTCATTCATCTTCATCATGAGGGAGAGAAACAACCATTAGATTAAACAAGACTTGTATGACACATAATGAATTTTCTTAAAACATTCACGGACTTTGGACTTAGGGGATAAAAAATGACCACGGGGTTAGGACACCGACAACTTAATAAACATGAACATTTTAAAAGGAACCCATTCGAGACATGACCTTAATTGATAAAAAGTAACATGAAATTAGAAACCTTTTCAATGCTTAGGGTTTTAGGACCAAAATTTATTCTATGAAACATGAAACAAGGGTTTTTTCAAGTATTAGTCACAAGACATTCTGTAAAAACAAACCAGGGACCAATTGTTTGAAAAAAAATTGAATATACCTAACAACTTCAATGTATAAATATCATCTTGTGAGAGAATTTACAAAAGACTGTTAAGTCTACTCTGTAAAGAGATTTGGATCACTGTTACAATTGTTAGAGAGTAATAATGGATTGACCTGTTTGTTGAAGCAACTATCTTTTTTGATTTAGATCTCTATTCTGGCTTTATACTGGATCCTCACTGATCAAATATTCTATTGCATCTCTATTTGGATTTTCTATCCTTAATCAGAATCCCATCTGATTTTGCCTCCACTTTTCATATTACAAACACACATACATCTCACATCTTACATATTCAATCCAAAACTTGACCTTGTATATATATGATAGGCCTTGTCAATTCAGATTGAATAACCTTCCAAATAAATAATAAATCTTAAGTCTGTCAACTACATAAAACCAATTAAACATAAAATGTAAACTGCAGTTAGTTGGCTAACACTAAATACTTAACTCGGTCAACATTGTAATCCTTCAATGCTCGACCATTACTGTAATGCCCAAGTGAACTCGGTTAGAACTAAAAATCACTTTGGTATTCTTCAATGCCCGAGAGATCCTTGCATACATTATTTGTGCTCAGATAGGATTATATATTTGTGTAAACATCACTACATTTGTGTAAACATCAATGACAATATGCAATTGAATAATTGTCATCAATAGATATGCTATGCAAGTCATTTGTTGATGAAATGAGAAAAGAATTTGAAATGTCAATGTTTGGAGAGATCAAATTTTTTCTTGGTCTACATATTCTACAACAGGATGAAGACATCTACATCACAAAATCAAAATACATCAAAGAAGTTCTGAAGATATTCAAGATGGAGGACTCCAAACCAGTTGGAACACCTATGGAAACCAGATGCAAATTGACAAAGGAAGAAAAGACAACCAAGGTAAATAAAACCTTATATAGATCTATGATTGGTAAAATAATGTATGTTGTACACACTATACCTGGTATAGCACAAGAAGTTTGTATAGTTGCAATATTCTCTGCTAATCCTAAGGAATCACTCATTACTGATGTTAAAATAATATTGTGATATCTAAAGAATACTGAAGACTATGGTTATTGGTACAATAAAAAAGGAAAAATTGAGCTACAAGTTTATACTGATGTTGATTGGGCTAGAAACAAAGATGATAGAAAGAGAACTACATTAGGAGCATTCTTCATGGGTGACAACTTGTCACAATATGTTGCCATCAATGCCAAAGGGAGAGATTAATGAACTATAACTGATTGAATGTTTGAAGATGATAATTTGATGATCACCAAGTTGAAAAATTGAATGCAAGACATTAAATCAGTTAATGTATTCTATTTTCATTGATCTCAACTTGATATGGTTTGGTTGGTCATACACATATTGTCATAACCTTGAAGATCTGAAGAGACAAAGTTTATGTTGTCAGTAAAACGTAAAAAGTATGTATACATCGAGTGACAGTGAACCCCAAGAAGTTCACACTGTATACCGAGTATAGTAGTTACCAAGAAAGTGTTACCGAGCATAAATAAAGTTGATGACCAACCATAACTAGAGTTAAAGAACAACAAAATTTCTTAGTTGGTAGAGCTACAATTTAGGGGTTAACTGATTGATTGTTTTATTTTCAACGATCAGTTAAGCTAAAGCAAAGAATGATATTTAAAGCTAGTTTTATTCATAGTTATCAAGGAGAGATTTATGGAATAAAACTAAAGCAGAGCTTTATAGGATAAAGCAAAGCATGGTGAGTTTTACAAATCAAGAAGAGATCTGCAACAAAAACAAGGAGATTGAGCGGCTAAGCATGTCTATATAAAGAGATAAGGAATTCATTATTAAGAGAGGAATGTTGAGTATATTTTTTGTGAAGATAGAATTCTTCATGTATATATGATTATATAGGCTGAAGAATAGAGGAAAGGAATTCTGTAGACACCAAGCAACAGAGGAGAGAGCATTCACCAAGTAGAACAAAGAAAGAAAGAAAAGGAACTGAAGTGTATATTGATCAGAGAGGTATTATTGGACTAACAATAGATCTAAATATTTGCAAATCAAAGTTTTATTTTGAACAAATCATTTAATGTATCATTTTAACCATTTATTCATAAAATCTCTTAATCGAGTGGGATTTAACAGTCCTTATTGTATTGATATACTCAAGAGTATCAAAAGGTTTTCTTGTTGATAGCACAGTGATTGCTAGGTCAAAATAAAAACTGTTGGTTTTAAATCCTCTAACAAGGTCACACTTAATAGTGTGTATTGTAACCTTTTACAGGGTTGGCTCTTCACCGAGCTCACTTTAGAAGAGTGAAACTATTTTGGGTTACCAGTCCCAGGTGGTTTTCACATTAAAATCTATGTGTCAAATGTGTCTATGTTTCATTTCATTGATAATTTGTTTTACACATTATTGAAGCTGGATTGATCAGTTAACACTAAGTTTTTTTTTTTATTCGGTAAAGTCTAGAAAAGATAAATAGTATATCTTACCGAGAAGTTTATATTTGTTAAATATTATTTATGGCATACATCTTGATGATATTGGGACTATAAGATAACTGAAGGTATTATATTTGAGATATAAGTTTTTGGTTGGATCTTTTGGAACTACTTTTAAGGCCACTGATTCNCCCCCCCCCCCCTCATTTATTCTAACAAAGATTACAATTGGATCTATCCTATGTAACAATACCTATGAATGGAACCAAGGTCAAGTTGTACAAAGAGCCTCATTCTTATGTCATGATTGAAATGGTATTACCTGATAAGCTAAACTGTTGTGTAGATGTTGATATTGAAAAAAAATTGTTAAAGGAATCAAGCCACAATTGAGAAACATTGATCCAATAATTGATGAGTTGTTGTTGTAAAAAGGTGAATTATAGAAAATGTATTTTGTTGGAAGATGTTCTAAGGAAGGATCAAGAGCGGGTGATTTTTTTATATCACCATCAAGTATTACTTGTAAGTACTCCTTCCTATTGGTTTTTTATTGTACCAACAATACAGCTGAATATGAAGCATTGATATTGGGAATGGACATTGCCATCAAACATGGTATTAAATGTTTACACGTTCATGGGATTCTCAATTAATCATAGCTTAGATTAGATCAAAATATGTTGTTAAGGATGACAGATTAAAGTTGTATAAATATGTTGTCTGGGATAGAATAGAGTTATTTAATGCCTTTAATATTCTGTGGGTGGAAAGGTCAAACAATATTATGGCAGACTTCCTTGCAAATGTTTCTTTGAAAAATGATGATATTTCCCTGCCTGGTATATTTGTGAAGGAAGTCAAGACTAGGCCTTCAATGCCTGAAAATATCCACAATTGGAAATTTTTTGAGGATGATGATGATATCCTTAGATTTATCTGATGCTTAGATTAGTATGGTGGCCAACAGATTGACTGTGACTCTTTGATAGGATTTTTAGATGGCAAGCAATACATTTTTGAGAAAGAAGTTGTTTAGTTAGCTTCATATCCCTAAGGGACTAGTTCAACTAGAAGGCATGTTTAGTATTAATGATAATTACATGTCACGAAATTCCAATGCCAAGTTGGAAGATTTGGAAGAAATAAATTTAGGATCAGAGACATCCTCTCAATTGGTTTATATTGGAAAAAGGCTAGATAGAAATGTGAGGATGAATTTGATAAACTTGCTAAAAAAATATGAGCATGTTTTTTTTCTGGTCCTATGAATATCTCAAAGCCTATAGGGAGGACCTATTCCAACATGACATCCCATTGAAGGAAGATGCAAAACCATTTAGCCATAAACAGAGGCCTATGAATCCATTATTGGCCACCAAGATGCAATTGGAATTAATGAAATTAAGGGAAGCAAGAATAATTGAACCCATAAGACATTCATCCTGGGTTTCAAATTTGGTCCTAGTAAGAAAAAATAATGGGGACATAAGATTATGCATTGATTTCAGGAATCTGAATGTAGCTTCATTAAAGGACAATTATGGACTACCTAACATGGAAGCTATGCTGCATATGGTGACTAAATGTGATTTAATATATATGATGGATGGGTTCTCTGGGTATAATCATGTGTTAGTCAAGGAATTTGAACAATTTAAGACTGCCTTTACTACCCCTTGGGGAACTTATGTGTATTCTCGTATGTCTTTTGGTTTAAAAAATGTTGGTGCTACATTTCAAAGGGAAATGGATGTGGCTTTTAAGGATCTTATAAATGTTCTTATCCTTGTAGCTTACCAAGATGATTTGACTACTTTCTCAAAGAGAGCATAAGATCATTGAAACCACTCAGAGAAGGTTTTAGTCAAAGCTTTGGAATATGGTATATCACTGAACCCAAGAAAATGTCAATTTGTTGTTACAAAAGGAAAACTCTTGGGGAATATAGTATCAAAGGAAGGGGTAAGGATATATCTAGAAAGAGTTGAAGCCATTTAGAATTTCCTTTCTCCTAAAAGCCTCAAAGGTGTATAGTCATTCCTAGGAGAAATTAATTTTGTTAGGAGATTTATCGCTAACTTTGCAGAGCTATTCAAACTATTGAAGAAATATGTAAAGTTTGAGTGAGATGAGGAGGCACAAAGAGCATTTGGGAAAATTAAATAAGAAATTCAAAAAGCCCCTATTTTAATTTCTCCTGATTATGCTAAACCATTCTCTTTATTTACATTTGCATCTTTTCACACTATTGCAGCAGTGTTATTGCAAAAGGATGAGGAAGGATTTGAGCATACCATTGCATTGTTTAGTAAATCACTACAATCAACTGAGTTAAGTTATCAATTGATGGAAAAGAAATCTTATACATTGGTGAAAGAAGTCAAGTCATTCAAACCTTATCTAGTGTGTGCTAAAGTCAATGCATATGTTCCCCATGTTGCAGTAAAGGATATATTGGTCCAAAGTGAAGTAACATGGAAAAGATGTAAATGAATTAAAAAGATTCAGGAGTTTGACTTAAAAATCCATATTACTAAGCTGGTAAGGGGATTGGGACTAGCTAAATTAATGAAAGAGGAGAATTTGGATCTATTCCAAGTAAATAATGTCAACACATGTGGAAGGGTGGTTACAAGTATTGAAATGCAGCCCTGGTATGCCAATGTAGTATATTTTCTTAAAAATGCAAGCTTCCTAGAGGGTTTGAGTGACAACTAGAGGAGAAGTTTGAAATTGCAATCTCAGAGGTATGTACTACTGTAGGGTGACTTGTACTAGAAAAATAGGGATGGAATATTGTTGTTATGTCCGGACAAGGAGCAATCTGAGAATGTTTTGAGGTAAATGCATTTTGGAATATGTGGAGGAAATTATTCTTCCAGAGCAATAGCTCATAAAATCTTGAGGGATAGTTATTATTTTCCCTATTTGTTTAAAGAATCCCATTCTTTTGTTACAAAATGTAAGCCATTTCAAAGGTTCTCTAGTACATTTAAGTTTTCAGGTGCTCTATTGTTGAATCCTATAGTTGCAGAAGCACCTTTTGCCATGTGGGGGATGGACTTCATTGGAGAATTTACATAAAAATCAAGTGGGGGACATAGTTGGATTTTGGTTGCTACTGATTACTTTACCAACTAGGTTGAATAAATTCCAACTAAGAAGGCCACAAGTATAGTGGTGGTCAACTTTCTGATGAATAATGTGATTACTAGGTTTGGTGTTCCTGTTAAACTAGTAATGGATAATGCCATGTGGTTTAGATCAGAAGAATTTGTTTATTTATTTTCTGACATAGGAATTTTTATATTATATTCATCCCCTTACCATCCACAAGCTAATGGAAAATTAGAATCTAGTAACAAAATCATTCTGCAGATTTTGAAGATAAGCTTAGAAAACAACAAGAGGGTTTTGCATGCCAAATTGAAACTTGCATTATGGGCAGATAGGATTACTGTGAAAAGGTATACAGGAAAATTCCCTTTTGAATTAGAATATGGTGTCCAATCTAGATGCATGTACACAATTTTCTTCCAGTTTATAAGTTCAACCAAGATGAGGGTTTAGAAGTTTCTGAGCCTATGTAAGACAAAATGGTTCAATTAGTAGAATTGGATGAAGTGAGAAAAGATAGTCAAAGAGAAAATGTTAAATTGCAGCAAAAGATGAAATATCTTTTTGATAAAAGAGAAAATGATAGAAAGTTCTAGCCTGGTGATTTGGTTCTCCAATGGAATGCAAGGGGTGAAGATAAGGGAAAACATTAAAAAAAAATTGAGTCTTTATGGTTGAGGCCCTTTATTATTCATCAAGTTTTTGGAAAGGATTCATATCTTCTTAAGAATATGGATGGTGAGGTGTTTGAATTGTCATTGCATGGACAATTCTTAAAGCCTTTCTTCAATTAATTCTACTTTCTATGCATAGTAGTCTTGTAATCTATGTACAAGTGTGTTTGTTTCCTGTTGTGTGTTTCTTTCCAAGTTGTGTGTTTGTTTTTGCAGTAGGTTATTGTGGTTGTGGTCTACTTCCTAGAGATCTATATTTTTTTCTATGAACTTCCTTTCAAGAATCCTTAGATAGAGCCATTGTTGGGACTATTTTAGGTTTTTTGAGTTGTGTTAAAAATTTTGGGTTCCTAGTATCAGTCTATGTCCTAAACATCAAAGTATTTTCAAGTGTGCCCTCAATTTTTTCTAAAAATATTTGTATCCTAAGAAATCGTGTTTTGAAAATACATGAAAACCCTAAACCATAAGTCTTAGTTGTCCTTGGTAGGGTTTGTGTCACCTAAAATTCTAAAGTAATTATGCCCTTGTCTTATGTTTTTGAGTTGACCTTTTTGAGCATGTCTTTTATGTCTTTAAGTCTCGTAAGGTTGGCAGTTAGTTTTGTTAATCTCTAAGTTCTGTTGATGATTAGTGACCAATACTTAGTCATTCGCTTAGGCAGTTTTAGTTGGATATCACTATGGCTAAGCTAAAACTATACAAGGTCGGGCAACATTGTCGAGCAGTATCCAGTTTGCCTAGTTACATTGTCGAGCCGAGTAGGATACAGAGAAGTCAAGTGCCGAGTAGAATAGTTTTTGTATACATGTCTGGACTGATTCAAACTTCAAGGATAAGTGATCTAGCTGACTTGTATAAGCTTTTGGGCTGACTTATGTATGCATTTAATATTATTCTATGGAGTTAGTTATGCATTTAATTGTTTTATCCTATGCATGATCTATTGTAAACATTAATTGTAATACCATCAAGGTATGGGTATTAGATCTTGATCATTGATCTAGATCTCACTATCAGACTTGAAAAGATATATTAGATTGCTTCTAAACCCTATTTTGTGTGTGCAAGAAGAGAGTAGATGAAGTGTGTGGTGAGTGTATTTTGAAGTGAAATGCATAGAGGGTTATTTTGTTAAGAAGCAGAGATCAAGCAGAGTGACAACATAGTGAACAGTAGAGCAAAGTTATATCAGATTGTGAGATCATAGAAGGTACTGGAAAGAGGAGATCCTTCATTAGCATCTGAGTGCATAATGAAGGATCAATACTTGAGACATTCTAATCATTGTATCAAGTGAAAATCTCTTAACAGAGTGTTTCTAGCAGACCTTTCTAAATCTCCTAACAGAGTGCTTACTTTATTGTAAGTTGAAATCCTTTCACAGGGTAGATTGTAATGATCTTTAGCTCTTAACTAAGAAAACCTTTAATAGGGTAGATTGCATTTTGTAATCAACTTTTATAGCCTTAATAGGCACACTTTATTACTGCAGTAGTGGAGAATTTTGTGGGTGTCATCCCCACCCCAGTTTTACCTATTTAGGTTTCTAGGTTACCAAGTTCTTGTGTTATGAGTTATTTATTTCATTATGTGGATGGTATCTGATATTAAATTACATTCATATATGTATGAATGTGGATCAATTTTTTTTAAGTGTTTAATTTTTAAGATCTGATTCACCCCCCCCCCCCCTCTCAATATCTTTCNTTTAATTTTTAAGATCTGATTCCCCCCCCCCCCCCCTCTCAATATCTTTCTTTCCCATTATTGTATTTCCAAAAATTGGTATCAGAGCTTAGTTCTCTAAAAGGTCATAATCAGCTTGAGAATACAAATCTTGAGATGGAGATCAACAAGATGGGTAAAGTCATTGAGAATCAAAAGATTAATATTCAGCTAGCACTACAATAGCTTGAGACAGCAAGATAGGAATTAATGAAGTCCTTGACTGCAAGGAAAGATTTGGCCAAATAAATGAATGACACTCATTATCAGGAAGAAGACACCACAAATCTATTTTAGAATGGAGATTCTATTGAGAGTGATGCAGCAATAGCAGATCTACTGGAAAAGAACAGTGCACTATGTGAAGAAGTCAAAAAATTGAAAAAGGAACAAGAAGCCCAATCAATAAGAATGTGTGAATTTGTCGAACATAAAAAGAAAGCCAAAGATGACAAGGCTATGGTAGAAGAAGACAAAAGAATGATGACTATCAGACTTGATGAAAGAACACATGATGTACAAACAATGATATTCAATCAAGTTGACATGGCAAATCAAATACTACTTGTGAATCAGGAGATCAGTAGGAAAGACTTGGAGATTGTAAATATTAGATCTGAGAATATTCAGTTGAAAGATGAATTGAGATCTGAGAAAGAACTTAATAACAGAGTGAATGATCCGAGTGTAGCTATGAGCTACTTTGAACAACTGGTGGAAGCATCAAGGAGACCTAAAGATTCTTTTGGATTAGGTCACACTGAACAACATACAAACACTGAAGAAGGAGAATCATCTAAGATAGGTGAAAGAAGGTATGCAAAGCTAAGAAACAACAAACCTGTTTTCCACCATTGTGGGAAACCAGGTCATACAGCAAACATTTTCCAAAGAAAGAATGGTAAGTCCAATCCTAAAACTAACTTCAATGGTTATTACTTTAACTGTAATAAGTTTGGACATCAAGAACATGAATGTAAGACAAAGGAAAGCAACACACCTGGACTCAATGGTAATTTCTATAACTGTCAGAAATATGGTCATAGAGCACAAGATTGCAGATCTACAGGTAAACAGTAGTGGACATCAAAGGCACAAGAGAATTCACCAAGAAAAGGTAATACTTACAAGTGGGATTACAACACATGGCATAGTTTTCATTACTATGGTGAGTATGGACATGTTCCAGAAAACTGCATAAGGACACATTTTAGAGGAAATTCTAAAATTTGGATGAATGGAAGCCTAGTTTTTCATAGTTGTCTGAAAATTGGTCATACAAGGAAAGATTGTAAGACTAGGGTACCTGCTCCTACAGTTGAGAAAATTAGAGCATAGATGAACAAGACATGGGTTAAGAAGTATGAACCATGCAGCAGTGAAGCTAGTGAAGCTGAGGTCACCCAATCCAATGGATCGGGTGATCACATCATCTCCAACTAAGTAAAATAGGTATGTAAGGAACTGCATCTAAAATTCTTATCTTACATCAGTTCCTAACATGAAATGTACCAAAGTCTATATTTCCATATGTTAAGATGCACCAGGACATATTTTTTTGAAGACAGATGTCAAGATGAGCCAATTGCACTATAGGTGCTGAGCACTAATCATGGACACTAAGGCCGAGTTCTTTAGTGTGTGCCGAGTTTTGTTGGCCGAGTAAGTTTTGTGATGGCCGAGTTTAGTAAGCCGAGTGGGATGCAAGTTGTGTTAGAAAGCTGAAGACAGCTGGCTTGCACTAACTCAATGAGTAGAACATTCATTGCTTACCTACCTTGACCCTTCAAAGTCTATAAAGGATGAATAATTGATACTTCATTTTTCCTTGTGATTTTTACTATTTACGGAGTGATTGAAGTAATTTGCAAATTTGATCTTAACGAAGTTAGCATCAAAGATTTTGTCAGCGTGTCGTCGACAATCCTAAGGTGAATAGTGCAAAGCATTACTTGTCAAGGTACTCTATTTTTCATCTTTCAAACCCTAATTTCAAGATTATGGCTGCAAGTTCTTCCGCACCAGCTAAGAGTATGGAGGGAGAACAAGAAAAAGTTCAGTTAGTATAGAGTGATGAATGTGCACCTCTCAACTTTTGAGCCGTTCCTAAAAGTGCAATTCAGAGTGATTTAATGAGAGCCCTCTCATCCATTCCACCCAAGGTACTTATGATCCATGATGTTTGATCATGTTACATGGTTAAGATTGGTGAAGTAGGTGATAGTGAATTAAGGAAATCCTACAACAAATTATGTGTCAATGGAGTTTTAAAGGGAAAATTCAAACATTTAGCAGACAAAGGGTTAACTCGTGCCCTAGATTTTCCACAAGGTTTCAAAGATGAATGGATTAAGGTTATCCTTAGCTGAGTTCATGATATGTGTATATGGTTGGATAATGGACCAGTCAAGATTACTAAAAATATGATTCATCGAGTGACTAGATATCCTGTAGTGAATGGGAAACAGACAATGAGGGATAACAGCAAAGAGGAAATTACACTAAACAATGGAGCCATATGGAACAACAGAGGTATGACTATCTCTACAATTAAAGATCTAGAACTTGACTTTGGAGTAAGAGTAATAGCACATAAGTTCTATCAGTCGAGTAGATTGGATAGTGTTCCTTGTATAGCCGTTGACCAGGCATGGAAAATTGTTAAGAAGAATCATACATATGATCTTTCTGAGCTATAGCAAACACAATTAGCTAAGAACCTAGCATCAATCAGAAAGGCTAAAAGCTCATCATGTAAGTTTGGTTCCTTACTAGTCTGTATATTTTTCTACATTCAGGATACATTTCCTACATTGGGAAATATTGTTTGAAAAAAGGATAGACCCATTACAATTTAGATTAGTGAATGTATTGAGAAACTAGGAAGTAATTTCAATAGCATTATGGGGAGATATTTTGTAGAATTCAAGAAGAAAATGAGATTAAGGACTAGGATTCCTAGATCACTAGTGGAGAATCACTATGAAGAAATTTGTTTTCTAGTTGATATGGATAACACATATATCCAGGCTGTGACACCCAGGATAACATGCTTAGAACCATTTCCATATGAAATTAACATTGATAAAGCATCAGCTGCCATCATTGCACTCCTAGCCGAGGCAATTGATACTACAGCAGAGAGGTTTGGAAATTTTGATGAAGCTAAACCTAAAATTTCTAGAAGCTTGAATGAGGGAACTATGGAGAGGAAAAGAAACAAAATTGTGAAAAACCTGAAGAAAATAGTTGATTTAGGTAGTGAGGAAGAACCTGAGGATGCACCTTTAGGCCTGACCATAGGACAAGGTGAGGATATATCTACAGAAGAGGAAGTGAGTGCATCAGAAGAGATCACTAAGAAAGCTAAGGGTAAAATACCATCAATTGTCATTGTAACCAAGCCAAACAAAGCTAAACCTAAGGTTACACCTCTTGTAGCTAATTTTTTGAGGACTAGAGAATCTACTATTACTTCTCCAGCAGAAGTGCAAACAAAAGTGTATGAAAAGAAGAAGGTTGGAGAAAGCAGTTCTGGAAAAGAAGCTAAAATTGCTCCTAAGGCTGAGCCGAGTAAGCCAGCAAATAGACAAAGGAGGAAACTAGACTTGGGGATAGATAGTGATGATGAAAAGACTGAAATTGATGAACCCAGCAACATACCTAAAGCACAATTCAAGAAACCAGCTAGTATTGATGAGGTATGTGACACTTTGAGAAATTCAGCAGGGTTAACAACTTTCAAGTTCATTAAGTATGAGAAATTGAATAAGGTGGATAAGCACAAAGTTCAGGAAGCACTTTTGGATATGATGAGTACTTTCAAGTTAACTCCTACAGAGATAGGAAATCATGTGCCAAATGAACTATATGATTTTCTGTCAACCAAATGGGAATTTGCACTTACCACAGAGAGACAGATCAGGGAAGGAACTTTAGCCAAGGTTATACCTGAGTTAACTTCAAAACAAAGAGCCAAATTCATTGAGGAATACAAGAATAGGTTTATTCCTAAGCTCAGAGGTTATGTTGTTCTGAAAAATGATATTGAAGGTGTAGTACAATAGAGTACAAGAATTTGGAAGCAAATCTTTGGATTGGTAGTTCCAAAAGATAAGAAATCTGGTGACAGAACATCCGAGCAAAAGGCAAAAGAAGTGGAAACTACCCCTGAGCCAAAGATGACTAAAGGTCAAATTGCTACAGAATAGGACAAGACCAAAGATGCATTAGACTAAACTATTTCTATTGATCTGAATATAGACAGTCTGATGGATTTCATAGTTGATGATCCAAGAAATTTGAATGTCGAGGAACAAGATATGCCGAGTGATAGATACACTGATTCACCTATTAAGGCAACTGATACTGAAGAAGGAAAGACCACAGCATCTGATGAGATAATTGAAGTTGTCAATGATTGAAAAGGTGAAGAGAAATAGAAAACAAATGCACAAGAGGTAACTTCACAAAATCCACCTATTTTAGAGGTTGTGAAAATAGTTTTAGATAGTGGAGTAGTGATAACGATTACTGTTGATAAGCCTAAGGAAGAAGAGGCAATGCAAGTGTTGGTTGATCAAACACACTTTGCATCATCTACTCCCATAGGTCCTAAAACTGGTGTTATGCCCAATCCACATACAATATTGATAGAATTAAAAGAGGTAATGGACATTGAAACTATCACAGGAAAAGGTATTATGCAGCCGAGCATAAACTCACCAGAGTTGAAGAAAAATAAAGTTCTAAAGAAGAAGTCTTAAATTCTAGATGTAACATTAGATGAGGTCATTGTGATTCCATAATGGGATCCCAATGAATTATCTTTTGAACAAATAAGGACTCTTCAAGAATTTCTTAAGAGGAAGAAGAGACAGGAAGAGATGAAAATAGAACAGAAGCAAAAGCAGGTGTTGCATGACATCAAGGACATATTTGCAAAGGATTTTGACTTAGAGGATGAAATGCCTCAAACTCCAATTATTGATCAGTTATTCAATATTGTATAGAAGGTAACTAATGATGACATAGAAAACAACAAAAAACTTCTACAATGGTCCAGGAGAAGATTTGAGAGCAAAGTTCCAGAGAAAATATTAGAAGAGATTGCAACAAAATAGGTTGAACTTTCTATTCTTGTAGAAACTTTAGAGAAATTTATAGCCAATGTTTATTCTTTGTACAAGAAATTATGTGATGTTGAATTCTTCACAAAGGATAATCTATAGCTTGTTGAGAAGCTATAGTTAGATTTGAGATCAACTGGCACTACTTTGGGTAAGGATACTACTTCTAGTTCTTTAGATCTTACTAAGTTGATCAATGCACAATGGAGAATAGCTGAGCTTATGGATGAAGATGATTGAATTAGGACCAAATTGATAACTATTCAGACAAGCTTGTTGCCTCACTTGGAGGTAATACATAAGGAACTTTCAATTGCAAAGGTGTTATCACAGAGCAATGCAAATCTATCAACTGCAGAAAGTTTAGTGAGTCTAGCTGCCAAGCTAGAAATAAAATTGGAAGTTATGAAGATTGCTAAGGAAAGTTGGGATACTACATTTGAATCCACCCTGTAGCTTCATAAACAATTTTTGGATAAGTACAAGTTAACCCCACTAGCAGTCAATGACAAAAATAAGGGGGAAATTGGTAAGGAAGTTGGAAAGGATACAGTATGATACATCAGTACAGAATAGGTACACTTGTATGAAGGCATGTAAACTTTTTGTATGAATAATTCCAAGTATATTCCTAGGGGGAGTACTTAGTATACTTAGGAAACATTTTGATGAAATGAATGGAAGTAATGATAAGTGTGTTTTTTCCACTAACATCAAAGGGGGAGATTTTTAATCTCTAAGTTCTATTGATGATTAGTGACCAACACTTAGTCATTCACTTAGGCATTTTTAGTTTTCTATCACTGTGGTCGAGCTAAAAATATGCAAGGTCGAGCAACATTGCCGAGCAGTATTCAATTTTCCTAGTTACATTGTCAAGCCGAGTTACATTACCGAGCTGAGTAGGATACAAAGAAGTCAAGTGCCGAGTAGAACAATTTTTGTATACATGTCCGGAATGATTCAAAATTTGAGGATAAGTGATATGGCCAACTTATGTATGCATTTAATATTTTTATATGGAGTTAGTTATGTATTTAATTGTTTTATCCTATGCATGATCTATTATAAACATTAATTGTAATACCATCAAGGTATGGGTATTAGACCTTGATTGTTGATCTAGATCTCACTATCAGACTTGAACAGATATATTAGATTGCTTCTAAACCCTATTTTATGTGTGCAAGAAGAGAGCAGACGAAGTGTGTGGTGACTGCATTTTGAAGTGAAATGAATAGAGGGTTATTTTGTTAAGAAGTAGAGTGACAACACAGTGAACAGTAGAGAAAAGTTATATCAGATTGTGAGATCATAGAAGGTACTGGAAAGAGGAGATTTGTCATCAGCATCTGAGTGCATAATGAAGGATCAATACTTGAGACATTCTAATCATTATATCGGGTGAAAATCTCTTAACAGAGTGGTTCTAGTAGACCTTTCTAAATCTCCTAACAGAGTGCTTACTTTATTGTAAGTTGAAATCCTTTCACAGGGTAGATTGTAATGATATTTAGCTCTTAACCAGGCAGACCTTTAACAAGGTAGATTGCATTTTATAATCAACTTTTGTAGCCTTAACAGGCACACTTTATTACTGCAGTAGTGGAGAATTTTGTGAGTTTCATCCCCACCCCAATTTTACCTATTTGGGTTTCTGGGTTACCAAGTTCTTGTGTTATGATTTATTTATTTCATTGTGTGGATGCTATCTGATATTACATTAGATTCATATATGTATGAATGTGGATCAATTTTTTTTAAGTGTTTAATTTTAAAGATCTGATTCACCCCCCCCCCTCAGTATCTTGCTTTCCCATTATAGTATTTCCAACAAGTTCATGCATTCAGTGACTTGGTGCAAAAATTATCTCTAAGTCCCCAGATCTTGGTGGTTAAGCTAGAAACATTCAGTGATTCAATGATAAACTTAAGGACATAGAAAATGATGTTATTTGCATGATCTCATAATGAAATGGTTAAGTGTATTAAAATTCAGATATCACATGCAGGTCATTGATGCCCTTCTGATCTTATGGTTGGCATTGACTCGCGAGATAAAGTCAAGGTCAGCCTTTTCATTCAAAGATATAGAGAGTACCATGGATGCAATTTTAATCATGTGGCTAGCGCTAGATCTCATAAATTAACTCAAGTTATGAAAAGTATTTGGAGATTTAGAGATACCCTTTATCTCTAAATCTCATGATCTAACTCGAGGTCAGGGCAGGGTTATCATTTTGCTTTATTGTTGGATCTCTAAATAAAATTAGAGTTACCTAAAAAAATTTGAGACTTAGCGAGGATCATCAATCTCATCTCAGATGAGTGGCTAGTGCTAGATCTCCAGATAGTATTCAAATTCAATTTTTTATTCAATGATCAGGAGATGACCGTTGATCTTTTCTATCCTTGTTTTGATCGTGTGATTAGTGCATAATCTCTCATTGAGCTCTAGAGTTATAATTTGATTCAGGGACTTGGAGTTTCAGTTATCTCCCAATCTCTAGATGAACCTATGGTTGGGCCAAGTCTAGTTAAGTTTATAGCAAGATTCATAGGTTGCTTGGTCACGTAATCTCAGAATGAAAGTGCAGTTAAGGAAATAGTCTCAAGATTCAGTATGATCCTTTGGATCAAGATCAAGATCAAGGGTTGTCTCTCAATCTTGGAAATAAATGGTCAAGTACAAAATCATTCAGAGACTTAACATTGATCATCAATCTAAGAAAATATCTATGGCTGGCGTGTGATCTCCAAATAAAACCTGAGTTAAAAGAAACATTTAATGACTTGGAGATCTATTCAGTCACTGAATCTCTAGATGTGATCAAGGTTAGGTGTGGTTAGTTCAAATCCAAGTTAGGTTTGCTAAGGAAGGATCTAGACTATTGGTCAGAGAATAGATGTGCATCTGGCATTGAATCACTAGAAAAGGTAAAGATGACAAGAAACAATCAGCAATCAGGAGGTAATAAACCAAGATATAGACACATGTCTAAGTGGTAGTTGGAATATGTGGTTTTTGTCAAGTCTTCAAGAAAACCCAAGGTAAAGAAAATAATTCAGTGATTCAGAGACTGCTTTATCTCTGAATCTCTAGACTTGACTAGAGTTACTGTAAACATTAGGAGATTGCGAGATAGCATTTATCTCGTAATCTTAGAATAGACTAGAGTTAGTGTCAAGGATTATGAAATCAAATAGGAGACATGGATCAAGATCAAGATCAAGGGTTGGTGCTAAATCTCTGAATGAACCATGAGTCAAGGAAAAGTGTTCAACGATTCAGAGAATCAATTATCTCTGAATCTCAGGATTTAACTCAGAGTTAAGAAAGGATTACACTTTTTGCTTTATTGTTGAATCTTTGAATGGACTTAAGGTTAAGTTAAAAGATCATAGGTTTGGAAAGGATCTTTGATCTTATCTCAGATGAGTGGCTATCACTAAATCTCTAGATGAGACTCAAGTTAATAATTTTATTCAGCAACTTGGAGTTTCCTTTATCTCTAAATCTCTAGATTTGATCATGGTCAAGTAAAGTCAGGTAGACTTACATTGTGAGATTTAGAGATAAGAAGAGATGAGTTACTCGGTGTTAAGAGGTACATTTACACCAATGCAGTTCCAAATTGTTGATTTTACTATTGGAAGAAGGCAATTGAGGGAATAAACAACTAGTTGGGGCATTTTAGGATGAGCATGGCCCTATACAAGTATATGGACCCTGAAGGTTTCATCAAAAATGCTAAGAAATTTCTAACCCCAAGTGTCACCACTATCAGGGAACATGAAGGGTGTGATGAGGAGAATGTTATGAGAAATTTTCTTGAGGATGAAGAGGTAGAAAAGAGAGCTACAAAATATTTGGACCTGATACATTTGGAAAATGAAGTGAAAAAGGTAGGGATTCCTTTTGGAGGTTTCTTCCTAGGAATGTCTTATATGAACAGGATTACAAAGATGATAGAAATGTATGACACTTTGTATAATCAGCTGGAAAATCAGATAGAAGAGAAGAAAAGGGCCCCTGAATAGCACTCATCCTTAGAATATGATGAAGACAATGAGGGGGGATATAGGATATATAGCCCACCTCAAATAGATGTGCCACCTAGTTTTGAACATAACACAAAAGCTCCTAATACTAAGGCAACAAGTGAGCCTCCTAGGAAAAAGCAGAGGATAGAACAAGGAGGACCCTTACAATTGAAAGCACAAGAAAGGAAAAAAGATAGAATAAATGCCTTGGTCACTAGTGATAGGAAATACCATCACCAATTAAGGAAAACCATTAGAGATGGAAAGGAAAAGGAGAAATAAATCCAAGAGGAGGTGGAATTTCCATCCAATTATGCAAGGATGAAAGAGAACTCTATTAAGAAGAGTTTCTGAATGATGATGCATTCTTTAAAACTGATGAGTTCAATAACTTTCTTATTTTCAGAAAGAAACAAGAGGTTGGATCCCAACTACAGATAATAGAGGGTGCAACCTTGGGATATGAAGTAATACAGGCTCTGAAGGCTTATGACTCTAAATCTCAAACTATCACACTAGAAGAGGCTAGGAAATTGGTAAAGTCTAGTGGGATACTGCTTGTTCCTGGATGGGATCTAGCATCTGCATTTATCATTGATCAGATCAGGAAGCAACCAGAGGCTCAATTTTCCTCAGAAACTCAAGTAGGAGGGATGATAAGAGGTTGTGGATATGATCCAAGATCCCAAATTTTATCCATTTGGTCCTTGGCTCCAAGAACACAAAATCCATCTTTCGTCAATGTAGAGGAAAATATATATGGGGACAAGATAATTTGGACTGTCCAAAACCCTTCTAATTTAGAGATATCCAAGGTTGTCACTCACTTTGCCCACCTGAATGAGGAAAAAATAGAGCAATTGTTAGCAAGATATGGAAGGCTCTTTGATGAGTCAATTGTTATGGAAAAGGATAGAGATAAGGGTTTAATGTAGATCAAGGCATTACAAGGGAAAGTAAAGGCTTTGAATAAATAGTTGGAAGAGGCCTCTAAAGCTCTTCCTCCTCTAGCTCAAGAGGTTGAAGTTGTGCACACTAATGACACTGAGGACCTTCCACAAGAAATAGAGAAAATGGACAAGGATAGGAATGAGGTTTCCCTCTCTGCATTGTTAAACATCTTGCATCATAGGTGTAGATGTCCAAAGATATTAATATTATTATTAATATTAAATTCTCTCTTATTCCTCTAACTATTTAATTCAATCAATTAAATAGTTTCATTGCTAGTATTTATCAATGATTAAATACTATTCCAATGTATTTTATTTAAATACTTTTGTCTCACAAAATCCTCTTTATAATAAATTTATATTTATTAAAATCCCTCCATATTTCTAATTCTTCTAAACAATGATTTATTCAAATCTAATTTGAATTATAATCTAAAACCTAGCTAGGAACCTATTAATCCAACCTAGAGACCTACCCTAAGCCTACCCTATTCCTACTCTACTCCCATCACCTCACTTCTTAAGCATGCTTCCCTACCTAACTCTCCTTTAATCATACTTAAAGGGTGATTCCTAACCTTTGTAAGGATAATGGAATGCTCACCCACATGGGTAAATTCTCTCCAAAAAGGTCACCTATTCCTCTTAAATTCGTCTTACAACTTTGTCTCCCACTTGGAATTCTTGAGCCACTAAATATTAAATGCTATATTAGACTAAAAATTGGCCATCCCCTCAAGCCTATGTGTCCCTTATGTGGCTCTTATGTGGATGCCACATAGATGCCACATCACCCAAGCCCTCTTCTTCTCCTCCAAAATTATATAAATAGAGGCCTTATCCTCTTCATTTTTTCACCTCTCATTGTGCATTTTTATTATGCTAGAATTGTTTTAGAAATTCATAGCTAGTTTTCATGCTTATAGTTTCTTTCTTAAATCACATAGAAATCACATGCTAGGCTTGAATTTGGTAAATGAATCATAGTTTCTTGCATATGCATATCATTTTATAGATTGATCTATCATCTTGAAGAAGATTTGAGACTAGTTCTTCATACTAGCTCTTGAATCTCTCTTCTTGCTTATCAAATCTTGCATTGCATTGGGATATTGATCCATTTGTGTTTGAGAGAGCACACCTATAATCCATCAAAAAGAGAAAATCAAATAAGGAGAATAGGGTGCATTTTACTTGTTTTTAGCTCAATCCGATGTTATGTTGAAGTCTTTTTTGGTTCTTGCTTCTTTCATGAATTCTATGTGCTAACCCACTAACTTGTCATGTTTGAGCTTTCTCCCAACAGATAGAAGATTTCCTCGTACACACTCTAGCATGCCTAGTGAGAGCCATGTCCCTAAATATTTCTAAATTCTTGTCTTTTTTTCTTCAAATTTTGCCAGACACGCGGATCAGCGTCTGCATTTTACGTAGAGGCATCTTTGCAAATGTTGTTTCTCTGTACACTGTCATTCGGCGTCTGCACAGAACCAGCGTATGTGCACTAAACTAGCATCTTCGCCTGGCATTTCTAGTTTGAGGCTTTCCAAACATAAATTTTTAGTTTTTCAAGATTCACTATCTTTCCCACTGCTTTCTAATGTTTGAGAATTCTATTTTTTAACAGAGATTGGTTTTCCAAGCAGTTATAATGTTAAAGTTTTAGTAGGGGAATGAATCTTGATAACTTTTTAAAAGAACACTAGCTTTTAATTGTTTGGAAAATCTCAAAATGGCCAAATTTAATCAAATTAAAGACTAAGAAAGAGAAAAAAGTAACACTTTTTGTTTTTTTTGTTGTGTTTTGTAAACTTGCAGGTACATCAGCATCTTTGGAAATGTTGATTTAGGTTTTGGTGTCTACGCAAATGCCATTTCAGAAAATCATCGATCAGCGTCTACATTTCACAAATCAGCATCTTCGACTGGTATAGCAATTTTATAGTTTTCTGGCCTATTTTCCTGCATTCTGTCATTTTTAAGCTAAAACACAAAACCACCATCTGCGCCCTGAATCAGTTTCTGCACTCTGACAGACTATTTTTGATCATTTTCTAACAATTTTTAAGTGTTTTTTTTGTTTTCAACACTTGTCAAAGGCTGAAATTGAAACTACTAACCAATTGTCTTGCAGCACCGTTGGCCAAAGAAATCAATTCAAAACTACTAACATTTTTCTTGCAGGTTGCCTCAAATCAAAATTGACCAAATGATCATGTTTGTGATAATATTTTTTTAGGCACATAGACTAATTAGCTAGGTTTATTTGTCTAATTTGAAGCAAGTGTTAGGGTATTATGCTCTCTTCCCTTTTGGGAAGATCAAAAACCTAGACACACTTGCTTTGTGTTAAACAATTGAATCTTTTGGGAAAGAAAAAACTTTGTCTTGCATGTTTGGGAGAAAATGACATTGGGTGGGAGAGTATGCTCTTTTCCCCTTGTGGAAATCTAGACCCCTCTCGTCGCCAATCCATGTTTTTCAAGTTAATCCTTTAGATGGGCCTACCGGTCGAGGAAAAAATCTCCCGAGAATGACCACATGATAACGAGGTGTAAGCCACACCACTCTAACTAACATTAATCAAATTTACTCTTTGGGGTTAAAGCCTTGAGATTCGATTAGCATTTGAGCTTATACTCGACTCTCATCTAACTTAAGTGTGGCCTCACGGTCTCAATCAAGTTTACATGACCACTTTTGTTGAGACACTTTATGGGGCTATAGGCTTGAATCGTGCTTGCGCAGACATAGAGGATACAATCGAACGGAGACACTTACTAAATACTCTAGGCATAGAAGCTACCTAATTCACCTCTGAATGCTGATTTATTATAGTGCGATGGGAGGGAAGAATCTCCCCCCAAGATCCCCATCATATGTGTCCCAAGGTATTGTTTTGCAAAAGAGATCTTCGTAGCACGACAATAATACCTGGAAAAAGGCAAAAACACGGGCACCCTTTCAGGGGTGACACTGTTGTGTGAGTTGAAGGAATACCAAGCAATGGGTCTATAATATTTCATTGAAGCCAATTCCTTAGGTATATGTGTGCTTGAAGTGTTTGAACAACATTAACAAATCCAAAACACAAACAAAATACCCAACATTCAAATTTGTCACTTTCTTGTATCCTTCAAGGTTGTTTTGTCCCTTGTCGGATTGTTTTCAGACACATGATTCTTCTTTTCTGGTTTGACTATGATGAAATCAGTTCTTTCCATGGAACAAACCTATTGAAAATCAGACAGAAATCAAACTTTTTCCAAATCATCAAGACAACATCCCTTTGCAAAGATTGCCTTGAGATCTAATTTTCAGAATTTGGTCTTTTATGAGATATGTCCTAAAACCTCCAACTATTCATCCAAAATCAGATATGTTTATAGGACATGACTGATTCCAAGAAGCTAAAAACTATGTTACCACCCGTGCAAAGAGAACAGAAGAATACAACACGAGAGGCTAACAAGTACCAACACATAGTCGATTCTGTCAAGCAAGAAACCCATAAACGAGAATAATTTGATAAAGTGATATACAACAACAAGGTTGCTCGCTTTATGGGAAAATATCATCTAAACACTACTTTTGTCAGAGTTGAGCAATATGAGTAGCCGGTTTACCACAACAAACAAAATTTCCTCCTCTTCTTAAGCTCACTTAGCTTGAATTTTTTAGGACCTCCCTTAGGTTGTCATCTTTAGAAACACATCACACACTCATCCCAGCCTAATCCTACATTAATCCAAATCAATCCTAATCAACCTAGCATCATCCTAATCATCACACAAAGCATCCTTGATCACATCCCTCACTTGGTATTGCATCCCCTTTTAAGTTTCTAAAAATATACATCTTAATCAAACCCCCATCCTTAAGTGTCCTTTACTAAGCATTATTTAGGATAATCCCCTTTTCCTTTGCAACCTCATCACCTTGATCAAAAGGTTGTTTTTCATTGACAAAGAATCTCATTTGCCAAAGACCACAAGTCTCTCTTAGGTAGACAATCACATCTACTTGATCTTACATTAGGGAAAGCAACCCTTAATCCGTGCATACACCAAGTCATCCTTAGTCCTTAGGAGCATATTTATCATCCTAGACTCATCTTAGTTCTAGCATCATCATCCTTAGCTTCCTAGGCACATATTTGCATAGCATCTTGCATCTCATATCCCCTTAAGGTAGTCATTTCATTCCACCTATCACATGAGCCACTAAGAAGAGGAAGAACATGGACCCTAATCTTGCCGCTAGTTCATCTAATCATGTGACTGACAACACTAACACCATGGTTACTTATGCACCTCAGCCCAAAAAACAAATTGAGCACATCTGGGTAGATACTAATGAGATTCCTACCATGAGTACCATAGAAACATTAATCAATCATCCAGGACATATCCACATGGTGAACACCATGAGTGGACGTAACAACAATCAAGTACTTTTGGACATTCAGCAACAAGGACTTCAACTCCCGCCTTGGATTATACCCACACTTGTCACATGACCTATGACACTTCTAGGGGAACATCATCCTCCCACTAGAAATGAAGTTTCTGATCCACTTTAGTGAGCCCTATAGGTGGGAACTCTTATCGCACAAGTAGTCCAACCTTCCATCCCACCCTCCATCATGCACATGACACCTTCCTCCACCTCAGGAGCCCCACCTCTTGATCCAACGTTAGTAGGACAAGAAATACCCCCATCACTATGGAAGCACCTCCTTAGTTCACAACTGCTCCACCTTTGCAAACATTCCCAACATTTATGGCACAATTTCCACCACCACTAGTTAGCACGGAGAAAACCACCATTCCACCCATCCCTACTCAACCCATTCAAAGTGCAACAACCAGTTTGCAGCATCAAAGCACCCAAGTCTCCATGCCTATTCTACCTTTCTTCACCATGGGTATGCCACCTACTAACACCTATAACCAACCCTTATTTCTACAAGGGTCCACTTTCCCCACTCCACTAGCAACACAACCGCAATGTGTGCCAATAGTTTTTCCGCAAATGAAAACCAATCCAAATCCTCCCATGCAACAACCATCTACAAATCCCTTTGTCATACCCCAAATACCCATCCAACAATAGAAGCAACCAATCTAACAACAATAGCAACAAATCTAGCAATAGTAGCAACCAATCTAGCAACAACAGCAACCAATCCAGCAACAGCAGCAATCAATCCAGCAACAACAACAACCAATCTAGCAACAACCTATCCAACAACAACAACAACCTATCCAACAGCAACAACCTATTTAGCAGCAACCATCCATCTAGAAACCATCCCCAAAACAACAACTGTACTAGAAAATTACCAACCCATTCACATCCCAAGCACAACAGCAACAAATCAACCCTTTCATAGCTGTGCAGTCCACCCTCCAAGTTGTACAATAGCCACAACCACAACCACAGGGGGAAAATCCCTTCATGGCACAACCACTGCAATAGTTTTCTAATCCTTTCATCCAACCCGTGCAGCAATAGAAAACTCATTCTGCCAGCTACCTAGCCATGTCATCTTCCATTGCATCACAAACCATTCCACCTTTACACCAATTCAATGTTCCCAATAAGGGCATTCCATCGCAGAACACTTATCCTCCACACCATGCAAGTGCGCAATAGGCTCAACCTAGTTATCCAACACTGCAAAAAATACAAGCATACTTCCAGTAGTTGCAACAACCTTATCAAGCATCGCCACCTCCTCCTCTACAATATTCCACTCAGTCGTAGCTTCCACCACAATTGCCTATATACGTTGACTAGAAACCATCATATCAAACACCACAATATCCCCCACAGAATTCTCCATATTCACCATTTGACCCATATCAGGTTCAAGGAAGCCATGTAATCATGGTTAATAATCCTCCCCCACAAATCAACCATGAATGGGGGGAAATGAAGAATGCTCTCAAGGAGCTAAAAGCAGGGACAGAGGCTAAAACATTCAAGTTTGAAGAAGTGTGTCCTTATCCATTTGATCGATCTATCACTGCCATACCCTTCCCCAAGCACTTTGAGACACCCAAATTTGATAAATATCAGGCGAAGCGAGATCCTATGAGTCACGTGAAAGAGTTCTACATGGCATGTCAAGAAGTACCCTATAGCGATAATTTCCTCATGAGACTATTTCCCAAGAGCTTAGGAGGAACTTCTCTCGAGTGGTTCTAAAAAATCCCCTATGGCACAGTCTCTACTTTTGCTGAATTATCTAAAAATTTTGTGGCCCAATACACACATAATGTTGAAAATGAACTCTCACTCCTTGACCTATGCACCTACAAACAAAAGGGAGGAGAGAGCCTAGCTGATTATCTTCAATGCTAGCAAGGACTTACTACAAGGTTTTCCTACCAACCCCTTGAGAAACATCTTATCAAAATCTTCATTAACAACCTTCATCCTAAGCTTGCCTATCACATGTGCATGAATTTCATACAAACTTATCAAGACATCTGAATCAAAGGCATGGATCTTGAACAAGGTCTCATAGAAGATGGTGCCATCAAGCACTACAAGGAATCCCAACCTGACAAACATAATAATGATCGATCATGGTATTGGAACAAAAACAAGAATGCAATAACTGATGGAGCCACTAACACCAAACACGTTCAGGTTGTGGTATCCATTCCTAATGTACCTACCCAAACTTATCATCAAGCACCGCCAGTGTACCCTCAACCTCCTCCCATGTTTCTGTTATCATTTTAGTTCACACTAAATTGATAAATTGACAAGTGTTTTCTGTTCAAGTTTGAATTTTAGAGTTTCTGTTTGGAATTTTAGAATGCTAAAAAATTCAGAGAAAGAAAGTTTATGTACAGCTACATAATTATAAACATCAAACAACAAGCTTAAGAAACATCTGTTTCAATTTTGAACAAAATCAATTTCAGATTTTGAGTTCAACAGTAAACGGAAAACAATTGCTTACATTTCAGAAAATGAAATTATGATATTCAAGTTTGCCACCTAAGAAGTGGTTGCTATAAAAAAAAAATAAAGAAAAGTACATTTCAAAGGTACAAATGATGAACCACACACCCCGTGGTTTTAGGTACTAATGTATGCATACATTTTCAATTCTATGAATTGAATGAAGAATCAAATTCAGAGTATAAAGAGCAATTAC
>MU224334.1:10082477-10092656 GCA_018584345.1 Thuja plicata
TAGAGGTGAATTGGATGAGATGCTAGTCAAGGAGGACAGCATCCAAGACAAATCTCAAAGGTCTTATTTGGAGACCAATTCAATAGGCATGATGCAAGAGATTTCAGTTTCTGATTATCAAATCATTATTTCATTACCTCAGCCTATTTTTCCCCATAAATCAGATACAGCTGATCATGAAATTGATACAGTGGTTCAAGAGGTACTCAACAGAGTAGAGCCTAGTAGTGTAAAATCAGAGTTTATCATCTCTACGGGTTGCCCGATCAGGCATCTTTCTAGAATGGAACTTGTACCTAAATTTCCAATTATTGATGAGCAGATCCAGCATATTTATTCACCTCAAATCTGCAGTGATATTAATCAAATCCAAGAGGTATGTAATCTGGTCTTTCACTTTCAGGATATGCTTCAAGAGTTTTAGATCCTTCAAGTTATATGGCATATATTTTCAATTGCCCATATGCATGCATCTCATCTGTTATTGGTGAGAAAAGGAAGCTATTTCAATCAATTTGTTAATGGATGTGTCTGATGCTTGGATGATTGATTAGCTTAGGGTAGGTTAGAAGTTTTCAGTTTTAGCTTGTTTTGTCCAAGTGCCGGGCACATTGTTTTCAGTTTTCAGTCGTGTGGTAGAAGGAATCAGGAAAAGTTTACTGTTGTACTGCACCATTCCTACATAAATAAAAATGCTTATCATACAGGGGATGGAATCTTTTTCTCTCCCCCATAACATAAGCATTTTATCTACATAGAAACACTGTAGTACAAACAGTGATATATCTGGTTTCTGTTTAGTTTCAGTTTGCAGCTGTGTGTTCATTTTTGGTTTCGGAAGGTTCAGTTTATCAAGGTTCTAGACTCGGTGCCCAATGGATTGTATAAGGCAGCTGGTTCATTCTGTTTAGCAAGCAAACACCCCTGAGAGGTCGCCAAAAAATGTTATCATTTTAGTTCACACTAAATTGATAAATTGACAAGTGTTTTCTGTTCAAGTTTGAATTTTAGAGTTGTTGTTTGGAATTTCAGAATGCTAAAAAAATTAGAGAAAGAAAGTTTATGTACAACTACATAATTATAAACATCAAACAGCAAGCTTAAGATACATCTGTTTCAATTTTGAACAAAATAAATTTCAGATTTTGAGTTCAACAATAAAAGGAAAACAATTGCTTACATTTCAGAAAATGAAATTATGATATTCAAGTTTGCCACACAAGCAGTGGTTGCTATAAAAAACAAATAAATAAAAGTACATTTCAAAGGTACAAATGATGAACCACACACCCCGTGGTTTTAGGTACTAATGTATGCATACATTTTCAATTCTATGAATTGAATGAAGAATCAAATTCAGAGTATAAAGAGCAATTACAATCTAGAAATGAAAAAGAGAGAATAAGAAGACAGGTTAGGCCCCCCATTGCCTGGTGTTTCGTGGAGAGTTGAACGTTGCTGCATCTTTGGTCCCGTATCCCAGAGTACTCCAAGTCATCCTCCAAAAGAAGAAGGATAAAATGGGTCAGTTCATTGGAACTGAGCAATAGATAGGACTAAACTATCTTCTAATTCTCTACGTGATCAAACTTTGAAATCATAAATCAAAAGACAAAGTCACAAAGCTACAAGAGGAAAGAAAAGCTAAGTCTTAAACAGAAAGGGCACTTATTTTTCTTAACATCATTTGTTTCAATTGCAGGTTTAGGGAAAATCAGTCTAAGACCAGAGAACAATCATGGACGGGCAAAGACGATGAGAAGGATGTTGAAGGGGCAAACGTACATTACATGTTTGGAACCTTTCATCTAAATCATGGACGGGCGAAGACGATGAATATTGGTGGACAAGAGGAGGCTATCGAGGGGGCATGCATACATTAAAAGCATGGGACCTTTCAGCTAAATCATGGAGTTACAATAAACAGGCTGTTGAAGGGACATGACTTACGTCATGAAACCTTTCAGCCAACATGTCAAGGTTAAAGGTTACGAAGTTATTTTTTTGATGCTGGAATGGAACAGGAAAAGGTAAAAGGAAATGAGTTTCATGATCTAAACTTCACTCATGGGAGTCACGAGCCCACGCTCGAACCCCATGAGGGATGGCTCAATGGTGCAAATAAAATATTCACAGGAAACATCAGTAAGCCCCAGGCATGCTGGTTATATTCAGCTACAGCAAACAAGGAATTAGATTTCCAAAAAGATGTGTTATATCAAGATAAATGGCAGACAGATTCATAAATAGCATGAACATCAAATAGAAGGAACAGAAGCACCAATTCATCAAATAAGATAAGTATGCATGATATATTTTAAAAGAAAATAGTATTTCTATACTTTTTCAAATTTGGTATGTATTCACAGAAATGTCATTTACATTATATCAGGTTGAGGTTGAGTGTCATTATAGCTGCATGAGTAGACAAATCAGAATTTTTATCCACAGGAAAAAAAAAAAAAAAAAAGTAAACAAAAGATCACTGTGGAGATAATAAGAATTGAAAGAAACTCAAAAATTTTCTCAGCCATACCAAAACAACAGTAAGATTCTATTTCGGTTTCATGGAGTAGCAGTTGAAATTGAATTTAAAAAATAAAAATGCCATTGCAGCCATGAAGTTAACAACAGTTGAATATCATAAAGATCATAGTACTTATTTACTATGGAAATAAGAAAGTGTGTTAAGCATCTCTCAGTCATAGTCATCTTCTAAGGTTTGCAAGGTTATGAGTGAGAGATGTAATGGTATCATGTGTATCACCAACCAATGTACCAGCAAAATACACACCCTCAAGGTGCGACTATCTATCCCCCTCTAGAGACATCATATCAACACAACTACCAAAGTCCTATGAATCAAACAAATGCTATATCAGTACCACATGCACAACAAATGGCTCGCACTTCAAATGTGCCACAACTCACGTTTACCCCTTTGGGTGAGCCCATAGATGTCATCTTCAATAGAATAGTCCAAGATAACCAAGTCATGTATCCAAAAATGTAGCCATTTGATGACTCAACACCTAAGCCTGCCTAGTATAAAGACAATGAGTACTATGAATATCACCGTGTTAAGGGACACACCACCCACAAATGCATGAAGCTAAAGCATTACATCTAAGATATCATCAACTACAAAGAGATTGAAGTTGACTCTCCTACCCAACCATCACCAAATGCGGGCCTTAAAATCTATCAAAATGCATTCCCCAAACACACTTTAGGTACAGGCCCAAGCAATCCTACTCAGTCCTCTAACCAGGGGAAGGGTAAGCAAGGAGAAAATGCCAACAGAAAATATTATACAAATGTATATATCAACTACGATAATCTCATTAGCTGCATATCCCAAGTCCAATCCTCCATCAATGTCATCCATGTCAAGGGTGTCGATAACCAATGTGTAGTCACCACTCATTGAAGCCAAATAATTGTTACAGGTGCGAGTACCCTTCCATCTACTGGTACCCAGTACAACATTTTAGAACACCTAGGGAATACTCTAGCCCAAATTTCCATCCTGGATCTCCTTCATACTTCACCCACCTATCAAGAGATCCTCAATAAAGCCTTTCAAGAATCCTATGTTCCCAGTGACATAAACCTCACTGAATTCCAAAACCTTGTTGGACACCTGTCTACATCTTGTGGGGTCTCTTTTAAACCAACAGACGTACCCTCAGAAGAAATGGATCATAATCTCCCACTCCATATTGTTGTCATGGTTAAGGATTTTTCCATTAAATGGGTCATGACAGATAATGGTTTGGCCCTAAACCTGTGTACTCTGAAATTCATAAAATAGTTGGGTTGCACTAAAGCTGATATAACAAATGAGGTCATAACAATCAAACCCTATGACAATCTAGAGCATACTTATGAAGGTACCATTTCATTACCCATCCAAGTGGGCCCCGTCATCTAGGATACACTATGTCATGTTGTTGATCTTGACCTTCCCTTTAACATCCTCCTTAGATGCCCATGGATTCATTCTATGCAAGCCATTCCCTCCACCTACCATCAGTGCATCAAATTCCCATATAACGGCACTGAGATCACCATCCGCGCAAATCCCAAGCCCTTTGCATACTGTAATGTGTTGGAAACATCCTTTCCACATTCCAATCAATGTCCCAGGATCAACATTGGCACCTCTGTCGCTAGTTCATCTTGAACCCACTCAGACCCATAAACAATCCTTTCTTCCACCCTTTCCATAGTCAAGATCAACAACAAAGGTTGTGGTGAGTATATTTTATCTGATTCCTTCGTAGTTGGGGCACTGCCAATTGATCCACACACTCAAGGCTGCCAACCTAATCCAAACAAGATAGAACCGAAGACAACCAAGGTGCTACAATTTCATCCTACCACTTTTATCTCAAAGGGTACTTTGACTCGCCAAGAAATGAGACCAAAAATCAACCAATGGCTCTATAAGGATCCACCACCCAAGGACACAAGTCACCTCAATTACTTCAAAGGTAAGTACCCTGCAACTCACAAGCTGGTGACAAAAAAATGGAACTACCAAGGAGGTGGCCTTGGTTATGAAGAGAAAGGAATGAAAGATCCTATTGTACCTACCCGATGAGAAAATCATCTAGGCCTTGGCATGGACTCTTACATGAATGGGGGCACCAAAAAAAACATCTATGCCTCTTATCCTTTCCTGGGCGAAATCACTGACATCGAAGATGTCCTGAAAGAGAAAATTTTGAGAGCTTATGACAATGTCTTTGACAATGAAACCTTCCTGGGCAATTCTATCCTACGCCAACTTTCCATTCTCTTCATTGACCTTCCCCTCTGCCATCCTGAACTCATATACTAGGACCAACCAAGTGTCGTACACGTTGATGAGTTCCAAAGTGAGGACGCGCTCCTAAGCTTCATGGGAGCAATTGAGAAAAGTAGTGATTGGGGGAAAGACTCAGCATATGTCTACAAACTAGACCCAAAGGCATACTTTGGGGAAGAGGAGAACTTTAGCCACAAAAATGAAGAAGAAAACAAAAATAAAAAAGAGAAAAATCGATCCCCTAGCGAAAACCCCTCCAGGGCACTATCTGATCATAAAAAAGTTTTAAAAAAAGGGTGTATCCCCTGGTGAAAACCTCTCTTACGCACCAGAGGATGAAGATTCTCCTCTTCCTCTGATCTGTGATTACGGGCTTGAATAGTCATTGATTCTCATCGAAGAAGCAAAACCTATCAACCTGGGCACAAAAGATAATCCTGCCATCACATACATAGAAGCATCTCTGACTAAAGCAGAAGAAAGTGATATTGTCACTTTATTGAAAGAATCCATCAATAAGTTTGTATGGTCTTTCTCCCACATGCCAAGATTAGACCCCAACTTGGTGGTTAACCATCTTGCAGTGGACACAAACATCAAACCTGTCAAATAAAAGCTCAGAAAGATGCACCCTAAAGTGGCACTACTTGTCAAAGAAGAGCTCGAGAAGTTACTCCAAGCCAAGATCATCTGTCCCATTGACTATTCTAACTGGATTTCCAACATGGTGCCCATCTCTAAGCCTGATAAATTAATCAAGATATGTACATATTTCCAAGATCTCGACAAGGCATGTCCCAAGGATGATTTCCCATTTCTAAACATAGACATGATCATGGATCTCATAGCAGGACATGAGATGTTGTCACTCATGGACGGATTTTTTGGATATAATCAAATCTATATTGTAGAAGAAGATCAACATAACACAACATTTACAACCCCCTGGGGCACCTTCTTCTATAACATGATTCCTTTTGGATTGAAAAACACTGGGGCAACCTATCAATGGGCCATGACTGTCATTTTTCATGACATGATTCACAAGATCCTTGAAGACTATGTAGATGATATCTTGGCAAAATCTATTAAAAGAGAAGATCACCTAAATGTTTTGGAATGTATCTTTGATAGGATTGGACACTACTGCTTAATGCTCAACCCTAATAAGTGTGTCTTTGGGGTCACATCAGGAAAACTCCTTGGGTTAATTGTATCCATATGAGGCATTAAAATAGATCCAAAGAAAGTACAAGCTATCATAGAGATGCCTCCACCAAAGACACTCTGACAATTGTGCAGCCTCCAAGGAAAGCTACAATCTGTGCATCATTTTATCTCTAAACTAGTAGACAAGTGTCAACCATTCACTCATCTCCTACGAAAAGATAACACATTTAAATGGGATCCTCAGTGTCAGAAGAGTTTTGACAAGATCAAAGAATACTTGGCTAATCCACCCATCTTGGTACCACCTGTACCTGGCTGACCACTCATCCTATATATTTTTGCTACTACAATAGCACTAGGGGTACTCCTTGCTTAGTTGGATGATGAAGGTAAAGAAAGAGATATTTATTACATCAGTCGGACCTTAGTGGGTTATGAGCTCAACTATTCAGCTATGAAAAAAGCATTTCTGGCAGTGGTCTTTGCCACTAAAAAACTTTGCCACTATATGCTTAGTCATACAACCAAGCTCATTTCAAAGGTGGATCCTCTCAAGTACCTACTCTCTAGGACTACTCTCACAGGTCGAATGGAAAAATGGGTTATGTTGCTAAGCGAGTTTGATATTCAATATGTAGATGGAAAAGCCATTAAAGGGCAAGTCATAGCAGATCAACTAGTAGAAGCACCATTGGTAGATGCATATCCTTTGATCATAGAATTTCCAGATGAGAATTTATGCATGATAGAAGAGAAACCTACTTGGAAACTCTACTTTGATAGGTCCTACACATCTCATGGTGCAGGGGCAGGAATACTTTTTGTCACACCTTAAGGTGACTACATCCCTATGTCATTCAAATTGGGATTTCCCTGCATGAACAACATTGCAGAATATGAGGCACTAATTGTAGGACTCTGCATGGCTATAGAATGGAACATCATAGCTCTACATGTCTTTGGTGATTCCCAACTCATCATCAAATAAGTTCTAGATGAGTATTAAACCAAGGATGATAAATTAACGCCATATAAGCAGATGGTTGACAAGATGAAAGATCATTTCCTCCACTTGAAAATAACACAAGTACCATGCTTACAGAACAAGGTTGTTGACACAATGGCCACAATTGGCTCCCTCCAAGAGATTCCTCATGAGTCTACACAATACGAATTCGTAGTTGAGCAAATTCATGCTCCCGCTTATGAGAACAATGAATCAAATCATGTATGTGCCTTGGTTGGTCCCCAATCCCTATGGTACCACGATATCTAGGCTTACCTACAAAATGGTATCATATCCCCTCATCTCATTGCAACCCAATGTCAAAAATTTATCTGCAGAGCTTCCCGAAACACCCTCGTAGCCAACACCCTTTATCATTGAGGCTATCACAATGTGCTCTCTAGGTGTTTAGATGAAAATGAAGCTGCCCAGGCTTTGCAAGAGGTACATGCTGGAATCTACGGTGTCCACATGAGTGAAATGGTCCTAGCCAAGCAACTTCTACATATAGGGTACTATTGGCCTACAATGGAACATGATGCTTGTGAGTTTGTCAATAAGTGCTTACCTTGCCAACAACATGCCAATCTAATCCATGCTCCTGCCTAGGACCTCAAACCTATTGTGCCTCCTTGGCCCTTCTCCTATTGGGGTTTTGACCTCATTGGTAAGATTACTCCCCTCTCTTCTGAAGGCCACAAGAACATAATCATAGCAACGGGGTACTTTACAAAGTGGGTTGAAGCAATTTCTCTCACTCTCACTACAGGTGTCCAAATATCCAAATTCATCCTCTATGACATTGTCTGCCGCTTTGGCATACCCTCCACCATCTTCACAGATCATGGAACACCATTTGAAAATCAACATGTCATTGATCTATGTTCTCACCTCCACATCCATCACCATTTCTCCAGTTCATATTTACCACAAGTTAATATCCAAGCTGAGGCAACTAACAAAACCCTCCTTAAAATCCTCAAGAAAGTTGCCAGTGATACTGGTCATGACTGGCATCTATAGATCAATCCTACCCTCTAGGCATATCACACTTCCTACCATACTCCTACAGGCACTACCATGTATTCCCTAGTCTATGGTGCTGAAGCAGTCTTGCCAATTAAGGTCAAACTACCATCCCTCTGAGTATCACTGAGAGGCCTGGTTGATGATGAAGATTACCGAGTAGCACGACTCACACAGCTTGATCTACTAGATGAAAAGCACCAACAAGCCTATGATCACCTGATTTTTTATCAAAATAGACTCAAGCAGAACTATAACAAGAAGTTTCACCCTCACCAGTTCCAGGTGGGGGACCTTGTGCTAAAGGAAAATTAGAAAGTGGGTACTGATCCAGAAAAGAAAGGTAAGTTTGAAGTCACCTGGCAAGGCCCATATGTTGTCACTACATGCTTTGGTTCTGGGGCATATCAACTCTCCACTCTTGAAGGAGAACCCTTGAATAATCTGATCAACATCATTCATCTTAGGTGCTTCTATGTCTGACAACTGGTTTTTCATTCTAGTTATATGAGAAAATCCATAAAGAGTATAAAAAGTCTTGAAAAAATACAAAAATAATGTAAAATAGTCCTAAAAAAATCTCAAAAAAGAAGAAAAATGAAGCTGAAAAAATGGTTGTCACGGTGAAAACCTAGCAAATAGACACTTGGACAACATCAAAAACATCAAAAAGATCCAAAGAAATCAAAAAAGAAGAATAAAGAGAAAAATTTCATCCAATGGTGAAAACTTGGCAATCAGGCACCTTGGACAAGTATGGGTGATGAAAACTTGGAAATAGGCGTCAAACATAGTGGACCATTCCATTATCTATCAAAATCTAATTTCCCTCCATCATCACATTTCTGCAAACCTCACCATTTCCTGTATCCCCTTGGTGTTCGCATATCATACGCATTAGTCCAAAATGATCCTCCTATCTCGTGCCCTGAGCTTTTGTCCATATAGTCTTGTATATTGATATCCATACATTGTACTATCCCAATCCCTGAGCTTCAATCCTGTACATATTTCTTCTAGTCTTCAACTTAAGTGCTTCTTGTATATATCTCATGTCCTCATTTTGTATCCTTGTAGAACATGATCCAGTTACGCTCTTAAAATCTTATGTTTCTGCAAGTTCCTTTTGACAAACATCTTGGCTCCACAGTTTGATCGCAGTGCACCTTTGACCAATCAGATTTACGAATCCCATCTTTCTGGAAATGGATTCTTTGAGGATTTATCCTTCTTCTCGGTGACCTAAATCTAGATCATCATCATCTCTAGGTTCTAGTAGGATGTATCCTTCCTCTTGAACTAATCAATTAGCATACTGTACTATCACGTACATCAAAACAACACAATCCAATCAAATCTCAGCAGCAACATGTGTACATAAATCACTTGTAATTAATCATTTGGTTTGGTCTTTGTATATTCAAGGCGTGTTCAGTCCTTTCACCATCACACTAACATCCCAAGTCATCATCATTCTAACATTCCTTGCCTGGTGTACGCCTCTCTCTCCGGTTTCCCACAGCTTTCCAAGGGCGTGGGTTAGTAGCAAAGGTTCACAAGTGAATGCAAATCAAGTACGCAATAACTACTAAATGAATAACAAAAACGTGAGCAATAAAATGTACAAGCAAGAGAAAGGAAGACAAATGAATGCAAACCCTTCGATGCTTGAAGCTTCTATTGTTTCTCTCTACTCCTTATGAAACGCTGTTCTTGATGCTCAGTATTGGCGGGGTAGCGTCTATGACTTGAGAAGCATCGAGAATTTGACAATTGAAATGTTTGGGTGATCGCAAGATAGCTTGAATGTTGACAGAGTAATGGCGCTTGTAAGCTTGAAATCCTGGATCCTTCAAATGGTTATGAAGGGTTTATTATATAGGAATTGGTGATGAAATGAATGGTTGAGATCAATCCCAGAGATGGGGAGATGAACGGTTGAGATCAAAAGGAACAGGAGAGATCCTCAGTAAACTCCACCTCTTTATTTGGTTAAGAGGAGATAGAGTTTGGTTAACTGAGGAGCTAATTATGAGTTACCTTTTTGAACTGAAGAGGTGGGTGAAGTTACCCATGTGGACTGGAGAGATGGGTGGAGTAACCCATGTGATCTAATTTGGAGTTATCTCTTTGAAGATAAATGAGTATTTAATTCATTTATTTA
>MU224334.1:10116365-10127743 GCA_018584345.1 Thuja plicata
CCATCAACTTTCAGTCTAAGTTCTTCATTTTCTTTTTCAGATCTATCAAGATCTTCAAGAGCTGCTTCAAGATTCTTTTTCAAGTGTTTTTCTTCTGCTGAGTCCATGATCTCCTCAAGTGGTTAAACTTATTTGCTGAGGACCAGAGCTATGATACCAATTGTTAGAAACACTGAGAGGGGGGGGTGAATCAGTGTTTGTCTATTAATTACTTTTCAGCAACTTAAACATAAATCAAACATACATAGAATGAAGCTTAACATAAAAACTCAAAACACATGATATGATTACGGGGAAACCTTGATCAAAGGAAAACCCCGGTGGGAATTAGTACCCACAAATATTGTACTAAGTATAATGAACTTGTGAGAGTTCCTTTGCCCTGTTAGAAGCAGTCTTTACAATATGAGTACAATGACCTGGTTAAAGGTTGGACCCTGTTAGGATTCTTTTACAAAACCCTATTAAAGGTATATGGCTCACTACCTAGGCTCACTTCCCAATAAGATGAAGGCTACAACCTTCTGAAAGATGATATGCACTATATCAAAATGAACTGTTGTGATGTCACTATTTTTTGATCAGTTCCATGTATACACAAATGCTCTTACTCTCTCAAAGAGCTATATCATATACTGACTTCATAGTACTATCCCTCTATATCTTCTTCTTTCATAATAATTGACGCTACTATCATATCTTTACATTACATACTTATATATTCAAATCCGAATAGGCGCGACCCAAAAACAAAACACTAGTCGGCCCTAAAACAAAATATACAATGCTTTCGAACAATTTGGCTCAAGCGTATTTACTAAAATGTTAATTACATCATTAAAATCATATAACCAAAGGTGCTTAGCCATTACATTATAAAATAACACACGTTGATCAAAAACACTTAGTCAGCTTCCATGCTATGTCTCCTAGACTGCTGGTCTATTGATCTGCTTGTAACTTTTTCATACTGTAGTTCCATACTATGCATGTCTGGATGTAGTATGTACATGTGTCATAGAACTTATATCTAAACACGCATATGCTAAATTTATCTCTCACACATGCGCTAATGTGTTGATCGCTAAGTATCTCTGTCTGCCCTATTTTCCTTACTTAGTCATTTTGTCTTTTAAGACAGAGACTAAACATGAATTTGTTGCCATGATGACAACACAAAATGAGTCATGCATCCTTAGGTAGTCAACTTGCCAATAGGATCTTCTATGTGGCCTGATCCATCTTCTTAGTCAAAGTCCCCAACTGATCTGTAAGGGTACCTATATCCATTCGCAGCTCGGCAGCATCCTGCATCAAGTCGACCATAGAAAACTCCCCTGCATCAATCCTACCCTATAGAGTGTCAATAGAACCCTCAGCCCTGTCAGCATGTGTTGTTTGTGTAGCTAATAGCCCCTATATCTAGTTCATCTTTGTTTTTAGGCTGGTCTCAGATACCTCTGCCATGCCTAATAACCCCTGCAGTCTTGCACACTCTGTCTATAGATTGTCTCGCTCTGCGATGACAGTGTCATGAGTCTCCTATGCCACAAACCTTGTTGGTGGATTCTATGGCCCCTGTGGTGCTTATACCTATGCTATCACTTGAGGTGCTTGTACCTGTACCTATGGTGGCCCCTATAGCCCCTGATTTGGTCCAGCCCCTACTTGTGCCTTTTTTCAAGGTCTAACAAGTCTTTGTTGTGGTCTCCTCCTCTACCCTGCTATCAAGGTATCAAGGGCATCTCCTATGTCTATCCCATCATCAATATTTGCATCCCCTGTCGGTTGCTCATGAGCAGCCACCTGAGCTAGGTCTATGAGTCGCAATGATGTATGCGCGGCCCACCATGCTGCATACTCAATGGTCATCCCTGCGTCAATAACCTCAGGTCATGCCACAAAATCTATCCACACCATATCCCTCCAGGATGCCCTCACTATGAGAGCGTTAGTGTATCTCCCCCACATGCCCACCTCCCTGGTGACATGAGGATGTAAGTTTTAGTCTAAACTGTCGCATGACCCTAGATGGTTTGTATCTCTCTATCTGGTGGATAGTCCTCCATAATAGAAAATAGTCAGTCTGTACATATGAAAGGTATAGAAAATCCTCAAATCCATCCTCAGCTCTTGCTGCCCAGTCCATCACTCCCCATGGATCGTAGAGTCTATATGGGGTCCAGCAAAAAACCTATACCTCATCGAGCAGTCGATGCCAATATCCAATCTGACCAACTAAAGTGTACCTCAAAGGAAGCCTGTACCTACATGCATATGGCTCTCCTAGCTTCCAAGCCTCTCGTGCTCTCATCAGTTAGAACACTACAATGTTCTCCCATGCCCACACTAACAATAAAGTGACTCTTGTCCCATGTTGTGCATCCCGTGGTATGTAGCCATGTGCAAGTCACGGTAAAACTATCCTAGGACAACGTACCCCTGGCAATAAGTAGTGCCCTCCTCTAGCATCTTTACTAGCACCCGCGACCACCCCATACCAAAACTGTGTCCAACCAAGTTAGCTAACATCTGTCCTCCGATCAACCCAACCAAGAACAAAGTTGTCCACCGTAGTCCCCTATCCACCGCTGGTTGCCAGGGCATCCAGGTCCTGTACATTAGGATCCTCCTCATGGATCTCTTAAATACGATCTCCATGTAGTGATCAGTGTCCTCTAATATATATTGAGGAATTGCCCCTCAAATAGACATCTAAAGGATACTCCAGACATCCTCAAGCATGATCATGGCCTCTCCCGCAGGCAAGTGGAATGTCATCATGTCACTATTCCACTGCTTGATCAAAGTGGTCATCATCCCATTGTGCACCCATAGCCTAGGCCAACGGGGCACAAATTCTAACCTGACAACTGCTAGCAACCCCGAGTCCTCCTTTGTAAGCTATAGCTCCAACTCCATGGTAGGCAACCAATGCTCCCGAGATCCCAATGGTGGGAACTGCTCCTGTAAATTTCAAAACCCGCCATGTCATTAACACATATCTTCTAGTCCTAGCCTATTCCCTCCCAAAATGGGGCATCTTGTCCATAGGTATTTTTTTGACCCATCCCCGGCCCCCGCTGGGTCCCTCCATTTCTCTTCCCCTCAATGTCTGCCCCTTTGGGCGCAGACGCTGGTTCATCCAAAAATGTCAGTTCATGCACCAACATCTCTGCTTCCTATCCTCGCAGATCACCATCTTTGCAGATGTTGGTCTAGGTCTGGCGTCTTCAAAGATGCCAGTCTGAGACCATCATCTTCGGAGATGTAGGTTCGGGGATCAATGTCTACAAAGACATCGATCCAGGGATCGGCATCTTCACAGACACCCATTCGGGAACTAGCATCTCCAGTCTGAAACCTGATTACCCGCATTTATTGCCCCCTAGCCCACCCAAAAGCATTAACAACTTTGACAATAATAAATGCAAGGTCTCGGTTGAGTCACTCATCGGTACCGGTCACTCTATGGGTCTCCTGTGTGTTCGTACACGCTCCCCCAACTGCCCCTTCATCCTCTTGTCAGCCATGATTTTCACTTTAGAGCTCTATTTTCATTATTCACTATTCACAAATGACCTTCATTAAGCCCCGTAGCCCCTCTTATAGCCCCCGTTGTCCCCAAAAAAAAAATTGCCCCATTTTTCCCTACCCCCCTGTATATTTTTGTATAAATTGTTCATGTTGTACAGTTTAACCGCATCAAAAATACCAAAAATAATTAAAAATCACAAAAAATCCAAAAAATTCAAAATTTCCAAAAACTTCAAAAAATCAAATATTATCAAAAATCTTGGATCGTTTATTTCTGCATCTCTCAGTATTTCAATTTTCAGTGGCATTTTGACACTTGCTATTGCACTCATGTTTCTCACAAAATTAGTTTTGCGACTGATTATCCTTGCTCCTCATGCTGCTCACAACCTTTGCCAGCGAATATCTTTTAATCCAATCCAATCCACTCTTTGCCTGTCAGGATGCATCCTTCCGACGTCGGCTTATCAAATTCTTCATCACATCAATCCCTTTCATGGCAAGAACTTTGGATTGAATGACTGCTTGGTCATGAGGCCTTCTTTATTGATTTTATCCTTTTGTGTCGGTTTAAACCTACTCACCACTACCTTGATCTGATATATCTTGGTGCGTTGTGACTGGTGGCAACTGATACATGCGTCTTTTTTAGTGTTCTTTTGTTTGAGTATCTAGTCCACGCAAAGGAATTCGGTCATCTGTGTTTTCTAACACCTGATGCATACCTCCTATTGCAATATCAAAATCGTATGTGTTCTCCATATTTTTCACAAAAATAGATCCCCAATGCTTGTTAGCTGCATTTATTTTCATTTGCATTTTCATTTTTAGTTGCATTCTTCATTGCATTTCAGAAGGCTTCTATTTATTATCTCCTCTCCCTTCCTCCATGTTGCATCATTTTTTCGAGAAAATCCCACAACATTGTCTTTGTTGCGTTCTTTTCTCGAGGGGGCACAACCCTGTACCGTCATGGCTTTGGCACGACTTTTAGAAACCCTCTTCCTCTGGGGCAACTTACTTTCTTGTCTTTGACGTAATGTCACTTGCGACACCACATCAAAGAGGGGAAAAATGTAGACGTCCAAAAATATTAATATTATTATTATTATTAAATTCTCTCTTATTCCTCTAACTATTTAATTCAATCAATTAAATAGTTTCATTGCTATTATTTATCAATGGTTAAATACTATTCCAATTCATTTTATTTAAATACTTTTGTCTCACAAAATCCCCTTTTTAATAAATTTATATTTATTAAAATCTCTCCATATTTCTAATTCTTCTAAACTATGATTTATTCAAATCTAATTTGAATTATAATCTAAAACCTAGCTAGGAACCTATTAATCCAACCTAGAGACCTACCCTAAGCCTACCCTATTCCTACTCTACTCCCATCACCTCACTTCTTAAGCATGCTTCCCTACCTAATTTTCCTTTAATCATACTTAAAGAGTGATTCCTAACCTTTTTAAGGATAATGGAATGCTACCCACATGGGGAAATTGTCTCCAAAAAGGTCACCCATTCCTCTTAAATTCTTCTTACAACTTTGTCTCCCACTTGAAATTCTTGAGCCACTAAATATTAAATGCTATATTTGACTCAAAATTGTTCATCCTCTCAAGCCTATGTGTCCCTTATGTGGCTCTTATGTGGATGCCACATAGATGCCACATCAGCCAAGCCCTCTTCTTCTCCTCCAAAATTTTATAAATAGAGGCCTTCTCCTCTTCATTTTTTTCACCTCTCATTGTGCATTGTTATTATGCTAGAATTATTTTAGAAATTCATAGCTAGTTTTCATGCTTATAGTTTCTTTCTTAAATCACATAGAAATCACATGCTAGGCTTTAATTTGTAAATGAATCATAGTTTCTTGCATATGCATATCATTTTATAGATTGATCTATCATCTTGAAGAATATTTGAGACTAATTCTTCATACTAGCTCTTGAATCTCTCTTCTTGCTTATCAAATCTTGCATTGCATTGGGACATTAATCCATTTATGTTTGAGAGAGCACACCCATAATCCATCAAAAATATCAAATCAAATAATTAGAATAGGGTGCATTTTACTTGTTTTTATCTCAATCCGATGTTATGTTGAAGTCTTGTTTGGTTCTTTCTTCTTTCATGAATTCTATGTTCTAACCCACTAACTTGTCATGTTTGAGCTTGCTCCCAACAGATAGAAGATTTCCTCATACACAATAGTATAGATAATCTCAAGGGGAAATTGGATGCAGTGCACAAGGCATACATAAATTTTCCTAATTTAGAAAAGGAAGTTAAAGGCCAAATAGAAACTCTAGACCCATTGTTCAGTGTATGGTCAGGCAGGGGATCTTTGTTTGAGAGGTTAGAGGCACTGCAACCTCACAGGGTAGATCTTCCTAAATCAGTGTGCCAAGTGGGAGAGTTGATAGAGAAAATTGGCACATCTTTATCCTTTTTCAAATGGAAAGCAAATTAAGTCCAGGCAAGGTTAGCCATGTTTGGTCCAAATTTTAGTAGATTTATCCCTCAGATCAAAAGAGAAAATTATGCGATCAAGGTTGTTAAGGAGTGGAGAGGATATTTTGACACCTTGTTGCCTAAGAAGGGGGATTTCATGATAGATTAAAATCTCCTAGATATAGACAAATTTAATAAAGCCTTAGATGAAGCATTTAAAGCTAAAACAGACTTTGTCAAGTTTGTTATAGATGTGAAGGCTATTACCGATGCCAGATGGGAAAGATAGATGAAGCAGTTACAGAGTATTAAAAGCTTCAACTAGCCAACTGATGATGAGGTCACACTTTGGGACAACAGCACCAAGCCAAAGAAGAAGTAGCCAACAACAATTGATTTAGATGTATTAGATGAGGAGTGAATGGCACTTGGCACCTGATCAATGAGCACAGGGAGGTTAATCATCATCAAGACTAGTGTAAGTTAGCCTATATTGGCAGTCATTAGGTCTCTTAAAAATTTTCAGAGGTTACCCTGAATATCTGTGAATAAACGTGCCAACTGCAAAAGATTTAAATTGATTACAAATCAGCTACTCAAGTATTATTCTTCCACCGGCTGAAATTGTAACTATTTTTTGTCTTTTAGCACTTGTTTCTTTGCCTAGCCATCTGAAGCTTGTTGCATCCTATTTCTTTTAGGATTCCAAGATGGCTAGTGTATACTATATATATCAATTTGTAATATATTTTTTAAGTGGTGAATTCACAACTGCAAAGCAGATTTCTGAATTTTGTCTAGTTTTAAAGCTTTTATCATTCTGAATGTATTGAACAGAGATGTTTTAATAAAATATAGTGGAAGTTCCTATTTCATATCTATGATGTCTTCATATGTTTGTGTTTGAGGTCTTGTGTATTAAATCTGTAAGTCATTTTAAATACACTGGTTACAAGGTAACTGTGGGATTGTTTTTAAGTTTCTTTCAAGGGAAGAGTAATCCTTAAGGGTAGTTTTAGAGGGCTAAATATCTACATAATAATTTGATACATAGATATGGGAATGAGAAGATGACTTGTAAGGCATTTCATCTGAGTTCTAAGTGTGTTTTCATTAAAAGTTTTATGCATGAATGTATGTTTCATTTGACTCTTTTCCCTAGATTAGGCATTGGTCTGGATTTAAATAGTAGTTATCATCAACTTTAAAATCTAAACAACCTTTTTGGTTTATGTTTGAAGAACATAGAAGTTTATCATTTATATTTAAGGAATACAAGTAATTTTGTTGATTCCTTGAAGAGTGAATCATTTCGTTAGCCTACCCAAGTTAGAAGCTCGAAGAGAAGAAGGATGAGAATCCTTGTCACACTTGTATTTTCTATTGTCAAGTGCATCCTTTGGCTTGTAAAGTTTTGTATAAGACTAGTGATTAGCATCTACAAGATTTGTTACCAATTATTGCAGTAAAAGCCAATAACAAATCAGTGTAAATCCCTGATCCATTGTCAAATTTACTGAGAAGCAGTCATTTGTAAAAGGTACACCCAGCTGAGTCTGTGGAGCTCAAAGAAGGAGGATTAAATCCTCATCAATTAGACTTTTCCTTGTTTGAATCAAGTCTAGGGAATCATAGAGTTAAGCATTGATTCTTAATAGATGTTCTACAAGAAAAAACTCTAACAGGATCTATTAAAAGGATAGATTGAAGAGTTAAACTCAAAGTGAGTGGGAGTTAAACTCAACTGATATCATGTGTTTGAATAAATGGAAGAGTTAACTGATTTGATTTGAGGAGGTGGAGTAGAAGAATAGATAACTTGATTTAATTGATCTGTTAGGAGAGCGAATGGTGGAGTCAACTGAAACATATAATTGAGAAGATAATTATGATTAAATAAATAAAAGAGTATTTATTTTCACATGTGAGGAATATAAATAAATAATTAAACTTTATTTATTTATATGAGGAAAAATTAGTTAATTAAAATAATATTATTTATTTAATTATGAGAGAAAAATTGAATTAATTATTACATAAATGTAGTAATAATAATAAGAAAGAATAAATATTAATTAAATAATGATTAATTATTTAATTACTTTGTAGGTGAATATTTGATGCAATATTATGTAATTAATTAAAGTCACTTAATATAGGACTTTATATAAAAATGATTATTTTGATTTTAGATTATAGTAGAATGATATAAATTGATTAAATAATAAAGATTATTTAATAATCGTAGAGGAATGTTAGTAAGCTTATTGCATTAAAAAAATTAGTCATTATTAAGTGTCTACATTTTTCCCCTCTTTGATGCAATGCATTTTAGGCATTGCTTCAAAGAATAATTGATTAAAATCATGCCCTAGTATGTCCTAGCGGAAATAAGGAGACAACAAGGTAAATGATGCCCCCCTTGAGAAATTATTTGTGCAAGAAAGACATGAATGATCTCTTGAAAGATGATTTAGATTATATGATGCAAGAAAAGAATAATTAGTAAGAAGTGAAGAATGTTGGTAAGCTATAATGACTGTGTGATGGCTATGAGATGCAATGAATCATGATATGCTTTTTATGTTATGTCTACGCAATGGATGTATGCATTTCTTGTATGATGTGATGCTATGATGATGTGTTTTGAACTTAATCTTTTTGTGTTTTTATATGCACTCTATATGATGTAACTAGATGTGATGCAGATTAGATGATAAATTATGCTAAATGATCTACATGTGTTTTTATATGCTTTTATATGATGGATGAGTGCATTATGATGGGTAATATATGTATGATTTATGATTTATGTAGACTAACATGCTTTGGATGCAAGATGATGTTTATTTTTTGTATCATGATACTTTATCTTAAATATTTTGTTAGGAGTGACAAAAATAATTATTAGTAGTGATAGACAAGAGATGAGAGAAAATTGTAGAAGTTGAGAAATCCAACTTCCTAGCTCGCCAAGAACACCTGCATGCAAATACCTGTTACAAAGAATGAAGCCAAAGATAGAAAAAGTAGAAACCCTTCTGTGCGCAAAAAGTGAGAGCTCAATAATGTATTCAGAGAGTGTGCAAAAATAAATTACAAGACTTTGACCTTAAAGGTGAATGAAACCCTAAAAAAAGGAAAATACTAACCTAAGAGAAAGCTTAAGTGAAAAATAGAGTACGACTAACTTAATAATTAATATCAACATGATATAATTAATAAGTGAGGAAAACTATGTACTCTAATACCCCCCCTTAAGCGAAGCTTAGGAGGTAAGCTAACCTAGCACAGCTATGAAAGCAAGAAATGGGTCCAGGCAACAAGGCCTGATCAAGTACCCAATACAAGGAAATCTCTGTGAACCGAGGATAAAGGAGAAAACCCAGTGGGAAAAAATCCTCTCCAAAAAGAGATATAAAAGAAAGCAAAAGACAAAGGATGAATTTAAGAGACTCTCTCAAATCCATGAGTACAATACATGTTTCCAACCCCCCATGAGAGAGGGTCGAGGCTCCAAAGCCCCCCCGGAATGAAAGAACCCCTTGATCAATGAACAAACAACCATGACTCCAATACAAAGGAGTGAAAGGAAGTGAGCACTGAAGAGGTGACCTCGAAAGATGACGTGTCACTAGAAGGCTGAGCTGATGCTCAAATGAGAAGACACGAGGATCCTGAAATGGAATCCCAATGCAAGTGGTATGACAGGTGTGCTGACACTATCATGAGAGAGGAGATGAGTGTCCTCTGTAGAATCCTTAACAACTGCACCTGGTGGCTTGATGAATGGAGCTGGAGGGTCTGTGTCATGCCCAAAAGTTGGGCAAAACACACCAACAAAAATTTAAAAAAAACTAACGCAAGAACGGAATACTAAAACTACACTAAGCAACAAGCGCACGCAAAAAACGGTGCAAGGGTAAATGAAAACCAGAATAGGTCTCAAGAAGAGGATTAGCTCTCGCAACTATCCTAAGCGATGAATCAAGTTCCCAACTGGAACTGCACGCAAATTGAGGAAGTTGACCGAAAGTCAACTAGAGTCGATCAAAGGGTCAACTAGATGCTAAAAAGGTGAAAGGTGCAAATGGGTTCGCTCAGACCCAAAGGAAGAGTCATGCACATAAATCGAGACGATTTGACTAAAAGTCAACTGGATTTGACCCGAAAGTCAACCCTCACAAAAAGGCACGAAACTGAAACCCTAGGTTCCAGAGTGCACAGGGATCACCTGGCGCGAACATTACATCAATCGGACAAGGTTTGACTACGGTTGACCAAAAGTCAACCGGCTCGAGGCGGGTCAAAGGTAGCGAAAATGTCGTATACCGCGAAGCAAATGGGTTGAACTGACCCCCTAATCGATAAAACGATAACTGGGTTAAAATAAATTTAATTAAGAAGTCTATATAACCAAATCAAATCTAACACTTAATTAGATCTTTAAACTAATTTGAATTAAAATTCTAATGCTTAAAAGAAACATATGTAATTCCATATATAAGTAAATCTAAAACTTCAATATAATTTAATCTAGTAATTTAAATTGAATCTTAAAATATATACTCTTTTTATAACTATCTCAAATCTAATTTAATATAAATCTAACCTAATAATAATTAAGACAACATAAAATTTAAAATCTTATATAATAATCTAACATTAAATCTAATCTAACATTTAAAATATATCTTTATATAAAGCAAATATAATTTAATTCTAACAAATAAATATCAAAAAAATACACCATTAATAAAATCCTATAATTTAAAATGAATTAAAAGAAAACTAAATAAATAAAATAATAATAAAAAAAAACATACAAAATTTTATTTAAAATTTAATATAAATGTTATAAAAATTACTAACTAAACTTAAATCTAATTTAACATATATGTATATATAAAACATCATATTTAAACAATCTAAATTAAATTTTGTACAAACTAATCTATTCACATATTACCTAACTAAACAAATAAAATCCGATTCTTATTAAATAAAATAAAATCTTTTTAAAAACCGCGTGAATAAAAACGAGGCGGCGGAGTTACACCCCCGCGGGCGGCGTCAACACAGGCGGCGGCGGCGTCAACACCGGGCGGTGGCGTGTCAAATACCGCGGCGGCAGGGGCTGACCGCTACAGCGCCGAGGGAGCGGAGAAGGTGTGGGGAGGGGCGGCCGGCCAGCGGCGGGTTCCGCCCCACTGCCTCGGCAGTGGGCGGCCCGCGCGCTGCGCGGCCCCCTCTGCAGACACAGCGAGGCTGGGGGTTTGGGGGGGGCTCGGCCCCCCCACCCAACTCAAATTTATATTTTTTTTTTTTTTTTTTAAAACAAACACTGCGCTCGATGCCCGCGCATTGCGCGTAAA
>MU224334.1:10130017-10162035 GCA_018584345.1 Thuja plicata
TCTTCCTGCACACTCAATGCACACATCAGTAGATCCAAAACACATGATATGAAGCATAACATAACGTCAATAATATAAGTACGCATATATACCACATTGCATTTAGAACTGAAATATTCTAACATTGATTTCCTAAACCATTTCATCGTATTACATTACACATTTGGATCCATATAAAACATCAACATAAGCTGTAACTAAATCACAACATAATCATCTCATAAGTACCCTGATTTCAAAATCAGGTGCTGAATATATAACATAGGATTCCACTGATCCTCAAAAGTACGAAAAGTCTCGCTGATATTCAAAGCATGTCTAAGCATAAACTACTGAAAGCATGAAAACAAAATAGTAAACTATAATAGTCTAGTGTAGGTCTCACAGTCTGGCAGTGTTGAAGAAGAGTCCTGCTAAATAGAAAGAACCTCAACAAGATGTGGTGTGGCAGTCACAGCAGTGGTCTCAGGAACAACACAGAGGTTCAAGTGACCTGACTGCACCACATGATGCTCTCCCGAAATAGGAGATCTGTGCTCCGATGATGGAGATGGTGGACCAAAGTGAGAAAAAGTGTAGAGATGGGTGGAATGATCAACTGTCCCTATAGTAACAATGCCACCTATCACACTATCCCGAATGAAGATTGAATCTAGCATGAACACAACTTTCTTCCCTGATCCACTGTGTGTAATCTAGTAAATCAAGAGAAGGTTTGCAGACAGAGATGGAACATACAATACATCATTGAATGTGCCATCCTAAATGTGTACAGAACCTTTCTCATAGACTGGCATAACAGTTTTATTCCCCATGAGAATGTGGGGAATGGGAGAAGCCTCAATAGAAGAGAAGATCTCTGGAGAAGACACCATATGGTGAGAAGCACCTAAATCTAGTATCCAAGGGACCTGTGAAGGGGATGCAACAGAAGCCTGTAATGCATGACCCTATCCAAAATCCTATCTAGATGTCGAAGATGAGGCAGAAGACTAAAAAAAAGACCCCTGTGAGGTGAAAGAGGATGGAGAGGAAATAGTGCTCTTCTAAAGGAGAGCTTGCAAATATGCAATTTGTTTCTCATAGCCATCAAATCTCTTCTAAAAACACTATGACTCATCATCGAGCCCCTTCTGACAATAGGAACAAGTAGGGTTTTGAGTCTTCTATTTCTCCTTCTTAGAAGAAGATGGTGGGCCAGTAGAGTGCTGAGAAGAGGAATCAAATATCTGCTTCGGCTTCGGCTTCTGTGTATCTTGAGATGACTTGGCAAGCAATGCCTATGACTGTGAAACTATAAGAGAATCCATCTGACTGAGCTTGGACTGCTCACAAGTTAACCTGTCACAGAAGGTCTCAAAATAGGGCATAACATGTCATGCACCCAGTGCATCCATAGTAGAGTAGAAGGTAGAAGTGAAAATATGATAAGGGCCATGAAACTTTGAGAGTATCAGAAAGATACATTCATCATCTGACTTTGTCTTTCCAGCAACCTATAAAATAGATCAAAGAGACTTGAATTTCATCAGGAAGTCCTTAATGTTGGTGAATGATTCAGGTACCAAGGAGGTGAACTCTGCATCTATCTGGAGAACCCTAAACTGATTCATTGTGCCAAACAAGGTGGAAAACTTGTCCCACATATCCCTGGGTGTGGTCAAACCATCCAGGTGGAACAACAACCCATCTAAAATATTCATGGAAATGAGGCCCATTGCCTCATCCATCCTATTTCTATGCATAGGAGCCTCATAAGGCCTTTGTAGAACTGGCTAAATTGTATCCAGGCAAGACCATAAACCTCGTGACATGAGGAGTCTGGTCATTTGTGGCTTCCATGTGTGGTAGTTATGTGGAGTCAGAATGATAATGGATGTGTCTAACATTGAGAGAATAAGATGGAAGTAGAAGGGTCTCTCTGAATTGAAAATGAAGAAAGAAATATGCATCCCCCCACAGACTATAAAACTAACTCCCGTACACCATAAAATGAAGCAAAAAATACAAAGAACAAGAGAAAAACATGAGGTCCAAAAGTAGAGAAGGAGGAAAAATAAATACTCAACTTTGACATAAAAAATAGGAGCTCAAATAGTGGAACCAGCAATCAAGACCAACATCAACACGTTTGGCTCAGAAACACCTTTTCGGCGATATTTCATTTTTTGAAAACGGACACCGTATGCTCAAGTTACAGCCAAAAAACCAAGTGCCCCTCCAAAAGAAAACTCTCTGGAAAAACTCAGAGACAGCAAAAAATTTGACATCCAAATGACCATCACAGCTGCCAAGGTTAAATTTGATGGCCGTCAGGAGTTCGCTGGAAAATATTTTCTGGTCGCCGAAAAAGGAGATTGTCGCCGAAAAATTTGAATTGTCGCCGGAAAAAAAATTTTGGGAGGGCTGACATCCAGGTGACATCACCCACAGGCTGAGGTGGCAAGCTGATGGTGAGTTGGCAGAAGACCGGTGGTGGTTACCAGTAGTTGGCCGCTCCCGGGCGGCAGCGCAGCTGCTGGTGGCACCGCAGGTGGGGGAGTTGCTCCGTCGATGTTAGGCAGCCCGTGGGCGGCCGGTGGGAAGCGTGGGCCTGTGTGAGCTGAGCCGGGTGGCTGCAGGGTGGTACTAGGGTGGTGCATTGGTGGTGCACTCCGGCAGACCCAAAATTTATTTAAAAACCTTTGTTTTTTTATTTTTTTGAAAAATGTGCCCTTACGGCCTAGGAGGCTAAATTTTTTGCCTGAGGTCACTGTGACCAAAATGGTCAAACTTTATAGGTATTTTGACTCTCCTAGGCCTTATGAATGTAATGGTGGAGTCCATTTTTTCTCAAACGGCTTTGAAAAATAGTTCCTCCTTCAAAGTGACAGAAAAACCCTAGAGAAGTTGTGGCTGTTGTCTTCAAATTGTGGCTTCAAAAAACCTTCAAACCAGGCAGCGACAGGGTGGCTCTAATACCATGTAAAAGTTGAGAAATCCAACTTCACATCTCACCAAGAACACCTAAAATCAAATACCTATTACAAAGAATGAAACCAAAGACAGAAAAAGTAGAAACCCTTCTGTGCTCAAAAAGTGAGAGCTCAATAATGTATTCAGAGAGTGTGCAAAAAAAATTACAATCCTTCGACCTTAAAGGTGAATGAAACCCTAAAAAAAGGAAAAGGCTAATCTAAGAGAAAGCTTAAGTGAAAAATAGAGTATGACTAACTTTATAATTAATATCAACATGATATAATTAATATGTGAGGAAAACTATGTACTCTAACAAAAATGAGATAGAAAATGAGAGATAATAATAATGAACCTTGATTGGAACCTAAATATTTGTTGACCAACTTTGAACTTAAACTTTTTTGAGCAATTTCTTTCATCATTGAGCCACTTTTACTATAACAAAAATTGAATACTATAATACCTAGATATTACAGATCTAGGCATCATTATACTTTTGCATTCTAACAAGCACTCTGGACAGATAAGGAATGTGGGTCAATAAATATAGCTTGGGCATTAAGAGTCAAGGTATGGTGTGACGTGTAACAACCAATTTATCTATTGCAAGCCCTGCAATTAGATATCACATGTGGTTGTGAAGGATCTTACCACAGACACCCAAAATGCTTTGTTAAGATTTCTCGGTCAATATTCCATAGACAACAGACAAAAAGATAACTTATGAACCATCATGATATGTCTTATTGCTTAGGTGGAATCATGGAGATTCATAGGAACATAACTTGCAAAAATCAAGACATAATAAGACTAACTTGACTCAACAAGTAAGCATCCATATTGATTGTGTGTTTTTAGTAGTTTGGACATTGATTTGTTGGTGTTATTTGCTAATGCTATCAGATGAAGTATAGGGTACCTCGTATAAGAATACTCCATCTAGTTTCTAGTATTCCCTTCCTTGTATAAAATAACATGATTGTCTTGACAAAATATTTTTATATGGGACTCTATTGATAGATGAGACAATTTGATCAATTTGACTGAGGACCTACTGATGAGTTTGACTATTTTGACTTAGTTTTTCTAAAGCTTGGATTTTTTCAATGACGTTGCTCAATGTCTATTTTGAAATGAAGAATAATTGAATTGATATCCAAAGGAGATTTATTGCATAATTTTCTTAATTTTATGATTTTTTTATATTTTTTTGAATTTTTGAAATGGGTCTACTCTGATAGTTATGAATAGTACTTACACAGATGCAAGTTGTTGATGGGGTCTGATAGAGGCTCACCCTCTGATGTGGATATCTGATATGCTTTAGACCCATAGACTGATGTGATGATGTAAGGACCCACCCAGTTTAGTTCAAACTTTCTTGGCTTTTCTTGTTCTATCTGATTATTTTGATTTTCCACTAGTACTAGGTCACCAACTTCAAAATCTCTAGGGATGACCATTTTTTGTAGCTTCTCCTGAGAAATTTTTGATATGCTTGCAAATGTGTTTGTTCCTTTTGTCTCTTCTCATCAAGAAACTCTATCTCCTATAGTTGAGATACTTTGTAATCTTCATCTGAGATGATGTGTTGAAGGGATACATGCAATGATAGTAGCTTAACCTCTATTAGAAAGATAGCTTTAGTACTCTATACTAGTGAATATAGAGTGGCTCATATGGGAGTACAAAAACTAGTGCAATATGCCCATAAGGTGGGGTTGAGTTGGAGGTGTCAATCTTGACCAACTTAATTGACTATCTTTTTTATAATCTTTTATAATAGTTTTGTTTGTAGCCTCAGCATGTCTGTTACCTTGGGGAAAGTAGAGCGATGAATAACTATGATGGATATGGAATTTTCAGAAAAGCTCATCTACTTGTTTATTTTTTAAATGGGAGCCATGTTCTGTTATGATGGTCTGTGGAACACCATACTAGATAATGATATAGTTCAAGATAAACTTGGAAATTTTTTTGTCAGTGGTTTAGGTCATTGGAATTGCTTCAACCCACTATGTGAAATACTTAGTGGCTGTGATTATGTATTTATGACCATTATAGGATAAGGGATGTATCTTTCCAACTAGGTCAAACCATCATTCTAAAAAGGGCCATGGTTATGTGAGTGACTGTAGCTCCTCAGAAGGTGCATGGATGAGGTTCCCATGTATATGACACTTTCTGCAATATAGGAAAGCATATGTTTGCATTGTAGGCCAGTAAAATCCAATTCTTAAAAGCTTCTTGGCTAAGGTCAAGCCACTAGAATGAACACCACAAATGGCCTTGTGTACTTCTGATATCGTCATTTTTTATTCTTTCAAGTTTATACATCTGAGGAGTGTTCCACCCAAACTGTGTTGGTAAATTGTATTGGCTATGATAGTGTATTAGGAGGCTTGCCTTATCATGGACTTATTTTGGTTCTGGGACAAGTCAATGGGGATTTTTGGCTAGTTAGGTAGGTGTATATATCTTGGTACCAGTGAGAATTGGGACCAACAATTTCACACACGACCTCATACTCAGGCACTTTAAAGGTAGCGAATGTGAGTTGTTTGACCATGAATTCACAATGTGTCACATCTGGTGGAATATCCAGAAAAGATCCTACAGTATCCATTGCATATGCTACTTTTTTCTTCATTCTTGGGATCTTCTCAAATGATATCATTTCAAAATGTTGCTTTATATCTTCTCCTAAGGCCTTTTAGGGAATGAGTTTGTCACCCTTAGTGTCGTAACTTTCGTTGAGTTGGTTGATTATCAGTTGAGAGTCTCTGAATACTTGTAATTGTTGGATCTTCCATTGGACAACTATCTTGAGCCATATGATCATTTCTTCATACTCTATTATATTTTTAGTGTATTCAAAGCTCAACCTATATGATCTTGGAAGGGAATCCCCTTGGGGAAATATAAATATTATTCCAAGACCTGATCATTTTTTTGTGTGAGAACTCTTAAAGTATAATTTCTACTATTTCTTCTCTTTAAGAGTAAATATGCTTTCATCTGGAAACTCTATCAGCATTGTATGAATAGAAGGTAATGTTGTATCTGCCAGTTGGTTGGAAATATTTTGTCCTTTTATTTCTTTTCTATCCATATAATCAATGTCAAACTCACTAAGAATCATGACCCATTTGGCGAGCCTTCCTATTAATGTTAGAATAACTGAGAGGGGGGATGAATCAATGGCCTTAACAATGATTGCAAAATATCTAACCAAAAACTTTATCTCTCAAATATAATACCTTCAATTATCTTACAATCCCAATTTCATCAAGATGTATGCCATAAAAAATCTTAACAAATATAAATTGTTCGGTAAGATATATTGTTTATCTTTTCTAGACTTTACCGAGTACCAGTAAATAAACTTTGTGTTAACTGACCAGTCCAGTTTCAATAATGTGTAAAACAAAATATCAATGCAATGAAACATATACACATTTGACACATAAATTTTAATGTAGAAATACAATATGGGAAAAAATACCCTGGGATCGATGACCCAAAATATTTCACTCTTCTGAAGTGAGCTCGGTGAAGAACCAACCCTATTAAAGGTTGCAATACACATTGTAAAGTGTGAACTTGTTAGGATTTAAAACCAACAGTTTGTCTTTTGACCTAGCACTCACTATGTTGTCAACAAGAAAACCTTTTGATACTCTTGAGTATCTCAATAGAATAAGGACTATTAAATCCCACTCCGTCAAGATATTTTTTGAATCAATGGTTAAACTGATATAGTAAATGATCTGTTCAAAATATAACTTTGATTTGCAAATATTCAGATCTATTGTTAGTCCAATAATACATCTTTGATCACTATATACTTCAGTTCTTTTGCTTTCTTTCTTTATTCTTCTCAATGAATGCTCTGTCCTCTGTTGCTCGGTGTCTACAGAATTCCTTGGCTTTATTCTTCAACCTGTATGATCAGATCTACATGAAGAGTTCTATCTTCACACAAAATATATTTAGCATCCCTCTCTTTGATAATGAATTCATTATCTCTTTATATAGACATGATTAGCCACTCAATATCCTTGTTTTTTTTCATTGATCTCTCCTTGATCTGTAAAAAACACGCCATGATTTTCCTTATCCCATAAAGCTCTCCTTTAGTTTTATTTTGTAAATCTTTCCTTGATAACTGTGAATAAAACACACTTTTAATCTCCTTCCTTGATTTATCTTAACTGATCGTTGATAATAAAACAATCAATCAGTTAATCCCTAAATTGTAGCTCTATCAGCTAAGAAATTGTATCATTCTTTAACTCCAGTTATGCTCGGTCATCAACTCCTGTTATGCTCGGTCATTAAATCTTGCTCGGTAACACTTTCTCGGTTACTCTTGCGCTCGCTATACACTATGAACTTCTCTGTGTTCATTGTCACTCGGTGTATACAGACCTTTTATGTTTTACCGACCACATAAACTTTGTCTCTTCAAATCTTTAAGGTTATGATAATATGTGTATAAACAATCAAACCATATCAAGTTGACATCAATGATAATACAATATATTAATTGATTTAATGTCTTGCATTTACTTTTGCAGCTCGGTGATCATCAACTTATCATCTTCAAACATTTAATCAGTTATAGTTCATCAATCTCTCCCTTTGGTATTAATGGAAACACAATATGAAATATGCAGTATAAAACATGCCATAACAAACCAAACTTATTGTTTTATAACCAATTCAAATATTTGAATCTCATTAAGCTCTTCTAGCTCAGATTTAATATATTTAATCACTAAAAAAATTGTTTACCATAGAGCTCTCCCTATATATTTGATTATATTGTGTGCTCTCTCTTTCATCATTCTCTTCAATGGATAGGTGTAGAAATTATGTCTTATGATTTTTCCTCTCCCTTTCTTGTAGAATCTCTAAAGGCATTATATTTTTCCATTAGTATACACAAGGAAAAACATGATCTACACCATCGGTTTTCACTACACCAACAGACATGGCACATCACTACTCGACACCAAGGTTACGTGATACTGCCAATTTCAAAGCATCCTAACAAACACTATTCAGTGTTACCCAATGAAAAAAAAGGTTAAAGGAACTCGACGAGTAACAACAATGCAACTCAACAAAACAACAAAGAGAGGAACCCGACAGATAAAGGGAACCCGATGATCAGTTCAACAAAGGAATGTCGATAGACTTTTAGTTCAACCCGACGACCAAGAACCGACAGTCGGTTATATCTCACAAAAAGTGGATCTAACTTTCCATGTTAATTAAATCACTGAAGGTGTATATATAGCTTCTTGATTTTCTTTTAAAACCATTATGTGCGGAGGAAGCAATGTAATTACTAATGTTTTAATTAGTTTTACTAATTTAAAACATGCAAACTAAATGTCAAGGTCAAGTTGTAAACCTTGGATCGAAGAGTTAACATTGTAATGCATGATTCTAAGATAGGTCAAATACTTGTATAAATAGATGCTCAATTTATTGTGAACATGTTGTTGTTCAATGAGGATTGTAGCCACAGAGAGCATCTAAAGACCAAACAAGAGATTTCATGCACAAGGATAGAAATGGATCAAATCATTTTCAAGAACAAGAACATGGGCTACCGATGAGCAGAGAAAGGTATTAATCAATCACTATAGGTTATATTATTATTATGAGAGCTTTAATGGATCTGTGATCAGAAATTATAGATTTTATATAGTCAGGTCAAACATGTGTACTCATTCTAACAAGTGTAGTATACTTAAGAAATCCTTTCAAGAAAGGTAGACCTAACAGTCCTATTGTAAATCTCTTAACCAAGTGTACACTTAAATCAGTGTTGCTAAAGCTCTTAATAGAGTAGATCTTAACAGGTCTCCACTTTAATACTCCTAACAGTGTAGATCATCAGAAGTGATCAATTGTAAGCCATTACCTGCTCCATTCCATTCTGCAGATAGTAAAGTTTTGTGGTGCCATCCTCACCGCAGTTTTTACTTCCTAATAGGATTTTTCTGTGATATCATATCTTTTGTTATGTGTTTATTACTTTCATGAACATTTCTATGAATGTTGAAAACAATTAAAGATTATGAATTAATGTTACATGCATAAGAAAGAACAAAAGTAATGGTCGATAATACAGTAAAGAATGATTACTGATGATGAATGGTGAAAAGAGTTATAAGTTTTAGAGGTACTGATTCACCCCTCCCCTCTCAGTACTACTTCCCATTAATCCCAACAATTGGTATCAGAGATAAGTCTCTTCTTTGATAATCTTAAAGGCTTAAGAGAAAAGAGCATATAATGGAGAATTACATGATAAGAATATTGAGAATAAAAATCTTGAGATACAGATGTTCTATGAACATTATAAAGAAGCTAGAATCAAGATGAGAGAACTACTGGATGAGAGGAAAGGTATGGCAACCCGGAGAAATGAAAAATATTATCAAGAAGAAGATATTCCAGATTTCTTTGAATCTTCAGGATCAAACACAAGTAATGAATCAGACACATCATAACAGAACATCAAAAATCTAAAGGAGATCAATCAACATCTGACAGAGCAAATAAAGATGCTGCAAATCAATCAAGAGAGCCAGATGGTAAGAATGATTGATGTGATGAGTTCTGCTAGACAAGCTAAAATAGAAAGAACACTTGCTATTGATGACAGAAGGAGATTATAGAGAAACTACAAGAAAATGAGTTAGAAATTCAAAGACATGCTAAGCATCACCATGAGATTACAAATTAGATTATTCTAATGAGTCAAGAAGAAAATAGAATGAATATAGAATTCATTGAAAGAGTACAGGCTATCAGTGAACTAAGAGAAGAGAATGAAAAACTAAAGCATGAGGTTAGAATTCAGCAATAGCATAATGAAGTTATCAGAAAGGCTGAAGAGAGAAATAAAAGAATGGATGAATTTCTTGAAGGACAATGAAGAGTCAACAACAACAATGGTCTAGGCTTTACCAAAAATGGAGAATCATCAAATCAAGCAATCCAAAGAATGTCTATGAGAATCCAAGACCAAGAAATCTGAGATGCAAGCACTATGAAAATCAAGGCCACACATCAAATGTATGCCGAGGAAAAATGAAAGGTATTCCTAAATCTACATCTTCATTCATAGGATTCTGTTATAAATGTAACAAGAAAGGGCATAAAAGATATGAATGTAAGTCTAAGATGGGTCAACCCAAGAAGGAAACCCGCATGGACAAAAACTATCCTGCATGCAAGATGAATGGGCACACAACTAATGAATGCTGGAAAAAGAAAAGGCAAGCATGGAAGCCTAAAGGTCAAGAAACTCCCTATCAACCAAAGAGAATTGGTAATCAATATGTATGGGACTACAATACATGGAAAAATTATACAGCATGTGTTAGATATGGTCACATTATTGTGAGCTACATGAGGGGATGGACTAAAAGGTCTAGAGCCTGGTCAAACCCCGGAATGGTATGCTTATACTATCACAAAGTTGGTCATCTCAAGAAATATTGAAAAGACTGAATGAAAGAGACAAGCACATATCCCAATGGAAATACCATTGAAGATATCTGGAGGGCTAGAGACAAAATGTGGAGGAAAGCTTCAAGCAATGATGAAGCTAGACCAAGAAATGCAAATGGTGACATCACATCCAATGGATCCAATGACATCACCACCCCCGCTTAAGCTGAATAAGTAAGTATGGAACTGCACAACACCAAGTCATATTTTACATCAGTTCCATTATACAATTGATAGATAGTCAAAATTTGCATAAATAAAGATGCATATTATGTTACTTGTTTCAATTCTGGGAAAACAACCTCGTTAGTATACACATACCAAAAATCATTGGTGAATATAAAGAATGAGTTGTTTACACTTACCAGAAATTGTTGGTCAACACATAAAATGGTTAAGTTACCAATGTAACCCAACACCCGTCAGTAAGGAAGCAAAGCTACAAAGTTGTCATGACCGAATACCGATATCCGTCGGTAAAAAGAAAAATTATTAACAGCTGTCCTGAGAATCATGTCAACATCAATGATGGTTTTGAAAGTCTTCCCAACAAACTCTATCTTCATGTCCCGACAAGTCATTGAGCATTTATGACAAAGACTTAGGGAAAAAATTCTATAAATAGTCGACGATAGCACTTCATTTTGCACCTGTGATTTGAAGAGAAAAATAGAGTGATTGAAGAGAATTTAGCAGAGCGACCTCAACTCGATCCAAGCACATAGAAAATAGATTATTCACCATTATCATGGATTGAAGTTAGTACCGAGAGCACTGAAAGTACTCTATCGCTATTTTTCAAGAAATCCCTAAATTTCAAGAAAGCCCTAAAACTTGAAAAACAATGGCAACCACCTCAAGAACCGCTAAGATCAAGAGTGATAAGAAGAATTTCGTTAGGTTAATCAAGAACAACACCTATGTAGAGCCCAAATATAAGATATTCCTAGAGATTACATCACAACCTGATGAAACTGGCACATTCTCTAAGATTCCACCTAGGGTTTTGTTGATAGAGGACGTAAGGTCCTATATTCACTGTAAGATAGCTGAAATAGGTGATTTAGAGATGCGTGAAGCTTACAAGAAGCTCTGTGTTGTAGAAGGAAACCTTAAGGAAGAGCACAAACACTTAGAAGTTAAAGGGATAACTAATGCCCTATATTTCCTGAGGGACTTCAAAACTGACTCGATCAGATTGGTACTTAGTAGAATGCATGACAAGAAGTTGTGGTTAGATCAACCCAAGAAAATCACTAAGGATGGCCTTCACACTATCACTAGTTATCCAATAACCAACAAGCCTAAGGGTCACAAACATCCTTCTAGACAAGAAGTTGAAAATCTTACTAAAGCTGAATGGGATAACAAAGGTCTGAAAGTGAACAGCATCACTGATGAAGAACTAAGATTCGGTGCATGTGTGATTGGGTACAAGATCTTTCAGGAAAGCAGGCTGAACAACATATCAGTAACATCAGTAAGCATAGCTTACAAAATAGTGACCAAGGGCATACAAATGGATCTATGTGAGATCTTATTGAAATAACTTGATGAGAACATGAACACAATAAGGTCTGCAAAGACTAACACATGTAAGTTGAGCTCACTTATCATGTGCATCTTTTTCTACTTTCAAGAATACTTTCCTTCAGTAGGAAAAGTGAAATGGGACTCTACAAAACCAGTCACATTATAGATTATTGAACTAATTAAGTCACTAGGAGATAATTTTGAATTTGTTATGACTGCATACTTCCTTGAATTCAAGGAAAATATTATGGAAAGGACAAGGATCCCTGAACAACTTATTAAAAAACATAGGGTTGAGATATGTTTTATGGTGGATATAGATTTCACCCACATCAAACTGGTTGTACCAAGAACAACTTGGTTAGCCCCACTTGACTATGAAATCAACATAGATCAAGCAACCAATGTTATTGATGCATTGATCAATGAGCCTATTGACAGCAAGCAACCAAGGTTTGGAACCTATGAAGAGGCCATATCAAAGATAAAAAGAGGCCTAGAAATTAAGAAGACTATCAATAAGAAAAATAAGATGGTCAAGAATCTTAAAAATATTATATCGGTCGATGAGGAGGAACAAGAACAAACAAAGGCAAATGATGAATAGGGTACCATCAGTGAAGGGAAGGATGAGAAGAAATCAGACTCTGAGGAAACTGAATTGCACACACCTCCACCTCCTACAAAGAAGCAGAGGACAAGGAGTCAAACTGCTAAGAACGATACTACACCTCTTAAGAAAGGTCAAGTAAGGACCTATAAGAGAAAGCAACCAGCAAAGCAAACAAAGGAACAAACTATGAAGACTACACCTACAAAGAGGAGAAAAAGATTGGTTAGGAAAAAAGATGACATAAAAGACACAAAAGATGATGAGCCTGATGTGACAAATAAGAATTTCAAAAATCTAACAATTGATGGGGTTGTTGAATCCATTGCTACACATGGTACAATGACTGATAAGAAAATCAAACAATGGGATACACTCAAACCAGAGGACCAAAACAAGATACAAGAGGCAATCATCAAGTCAATGGTAAAATTCAAATATGTACTAGCTGAATTTATCAACCAAATACCTAAAGAGATGGGTAATAGAATATCCCAACAGCGGTCATACGCTCTACAGACTGAAAGAGAAGTAAGGGAGAGGGTACTTATTACACTTATGCCTCCCGAATCTAAGGTTGAAGAAATTAAAGAAATTATGAAGAAGCACTCAGGAAATTTTGTAGCCAAGATAAGGGCTTACAAAGTGCTTGAAGATAATTTTATAGAGCAAGACACAATGACTGAAAAAAAATGGAGACAACTCCAAGATCTTCCAGCAGAGTCAACAAGTCATGATGAACAATTACTTCTCACCGACACACCTCATAGAGAGGAGGAGAAAGACAAGGCAAGTCCTCAGCACATTTCTTTGGACAATGTTGAATATATGGAGCCAATTGATTTGGACAAGGCAATGGATGATCTTGACATTCAAGACATTACTAATTATGACTCTTATAAAGATCCAAAGAAGAAAGATGATGTAATATTCATAACACTTAAGGATCAGGGAAGGAAACAAGAATTGAAGACATCAGAGGATAAAGATATGAATGTTGTTGATGAGACATGGTAGGACACATCAGTCATATACCTAACTTAACCAGACCCTATAGAGCAAGTAAAAAAAGATGAGGATGTCACTTCTCAAAAATATCAAACCGATGAGCATGACACCACTCTAGATAAAGCCCAAGCTAGCACACAAAGAAATATTCATGTATTGATGAAGGCAATTGATATACTAGAGGGATGATGGATCTACTATAGAGGATACAAGCACACCTGAGGACAAGGGTGATGCAGAAGAAAAAGACACCACAAATAATACAAAGGGCACAACTGCAGAGCAAGCTACAACCGATGATCAGAAAGATAAATCTACTGATCAAAATAAAGAAGAAACACAAAATGTAGAAGAGGACAATAAGAAAGATAAGAGTAAAGAAGCAAAGAAAGATGAGATAGAAAATAAAATAGAATAAAAATTTGCAGAGTCACCCAAGGTTGATGGAGAGACTTCTTCACAAAACTGATAGGTACACACCGATCAGAAAACATAAGAAAGCATCATCAACAAAGCCTTCACCAAGCACTTCAGAGAGGAAAAATGAACTATAAATGGTAGTTCATACATCTGTGTCCCCACAAGTCTCAAAGAAGAAGAAGAGCAAGCATAAGAATCTAGTAACTCTAGATTAAATCATTGAGATTCCAGTTTGTGATCCGAGGACATTGGATCCAACTGAATTGACCAAGTATGCAAGACTCTATGAGAGAAAATTAATGCAAGACAAATTAAGGAAAGACACAAAGGAGGCAAAGGTACTAGAGGTAGCAAGAGGTATACTTCAACAAATAGTATTGGATGTAGATGTTGATCAAACAACCCCAATGCTTGATCAACTAGTGGTTCTCACGGAGGCAATCACATCTTAGAACATTGATGTTGAGAAGGTCATGAAAGAAAGACTTGAACAGAAATATGAGTTCAAGCTAGCAAAAAAGATAAGCCAAGAAGTGGCATTGCAGAAGGTAAATCTTTCTAAATTGGTTAGCACAATTGATCCAGTAACCTCAGAAGCTATTACTTTGATACAAAAATTATGCACACTTGATCAACTCACATAAGAGTATACCGATAAGATAGCATAGATAGATGCTGATCTTCAGACAAGTGCACAAAGTCTCATGAATAGTGAAGAGGCAATAAAATTGCACAATGGGAAACTCAAATAGGCTCAAAAATTGAGACGGGACATATAGATTGTAGAGACCAAGTTTAGAGATGAGTTAAATGAGCTACAATCACAACTCTTACTGACACTCGCACTACTGCAAAAAAATATGACAGAGGCAAATGCACTAATTTCCACCCCAAAAATGTTTGTCCTAGATAGCATTTATGATATGCATGCAAGGCTAGAGCTGGAGCACATGGCACTAGAACTCCTAAAAGAAAAATGGGAGAAATTACTGAAAGACATCAAGAACACCCATTCACATATTCTTGACACATTGTAAGTTACACATTTTTGTCACATTTTTGGAATCTTATCAGTTGTACATTTTTTTCATGAGTATCAAATAAAGGGGGAAATGATATGTACAAACACACTAAAAGAAGGGGGAATTGAAAGGAGGAATGAAATGTACAGTCAAACAATTGAAAGAGCAAAGACTAGGGAATGTATAGAATAGAGGCAAGTATATATGTACATATACTTATACTATACCGATGCATATAGTTAGGGGGAGTCATATAATGACAATGATATAGACATGGTGTACATATTAAACACTTTAGTATTATGCACATATCAGTTTTTGATACTAATGTCAAAGGGGGAGATTGAAGGCATTATATTTTTCCATTAGTATACACAAGGAAAAACATGATCTACACCATCGGTTTTCACTACACCGATAGATAGGGCACAGCACTACCCAACGCCAAGGTTACCCGATACTGCCAAGTTCAAAGTATCCTGACAAACACTATTTAGTGTTACCCGATGACAAAAAAGGTTAAAGGAACTTGAAGAGTAACAACAGTGCAACCCGACGGAATAGAAAAGAGAGGAACTCAACAGATAAAGGGAACCCAATGATCAGTTCAACAAAGGAACACTGATAGACTTTTAGCTCAACCCAACGATCAAGAACAGACAGTCAGTTACATCCTGCAAAAAGTGGATTTGACTTTCCACGTCAGATAACTCACTAAATTTGTATATATCACTTCTTGATTTGTTTTTAAAACCATTATGTGTGGAGGAAGCAATGTAATTACTATTATTTTAATTAGTTTTATCGATTTAAAACATGCAAACTAAAGATCAAGGTCAAGTTGTAAACCTTGGATCTAAGAGTTAACATTGTAATACGTGATTCTAAGATAGGTCAAATACTTGTATAAATAGATGCTCAATCTATTGTGGACATGTTGTTGTTCGATGAAGATTGTAGCCAAAGAGAGCATCTAAAGACCAGACAAGAGATTTCATGGACAAGGATAGAAATGAATCAAATCAGTTCAAGAACAAGAATATAGGCTACCAATGAGCAGAGAAAGGTATTAATCAATCACTATAGATGATATTCTTATTATGAGAGCTTTAATGGATCTATTATTAGAAATTATAGATTGCATATAGTCGAGTCAAACATATGTACTCATTCTAATAAGTGTAGTACACTTAAGAAATCCTTTCAAGAAAGGTGGACCTAACAGTCCTATTGTAAATCTCTTAACCGAGTGCACACTTAAATCAAAGTTGCTAAAGCTCTTAACAGAGTAGATCTTAACAGGTCTCCACTTTAATACTCCTAACAGGGTATATCATCAGAAGTGATCAATTGTAAGCCTTTATCGTCTCCCTTCCATTCTACAGATAGTGAATTTTTGTGGGTGCCATCCCCACCGCAGTTTTTACTTCCTAACAGGAGTTTTCTGTGATATCATATCTTATGTTATGTTTTTATTACTTTCATGAATGTTTCTATGAATGTTGCAAACAATTAAAGATTATGAATTAATGTTACATACATAAGAGATAACAATAGTAATGGTCGGTAATACAGTAAAGAATGATTACTAATGATGAATGGTGAAAAGAGTTAAAAGTTTTAGAGGTACTGATTCACCCCTCCCCTCTCAGTACTACTTCCTATTAATCCCAACAATCTCTTCTCCCTGATGGATATTTCATTGAATCTTTCTCTCTCATTGAAATCAATGCCAAAAAATATATAGAGCTCTATAGTAGCCAACAATATCTCTAGTGTGTGGTTCAGATAAGTACCTATAGTGTACTAATATTTCATTGCAGTCCATATCTCAGCTTGCAGCAACATGATTAATCTTCTGATAATGTGTAGGTTGATGCAACCTCCTAGTCATCTTAGTGACCAGTAGACAAGGGAAAAACCCCTAGTCTATTCCTTAGGTATTCAAATGTATCTTTTGGCAATGGTTTTGTGAATATGTCTGCTAGTTGTTCTTTGGATTGTACATATTCTAGTATTACATGTTTCTCTTGTACTTTTTCCCTCAAGTAATGATACTTAATACATATGTGCTTTGTCTTAGCATGCTTCGCAGGGTTCTTTGAAATGTTTATATAACTTTTATTATCATAATAGATAATTACTGGGTCAAGAATTTCCTCATTCATACCTTTCAGCAATTGCTTGATCCATGCAATGTTAGAGCAATTTGCAGCAGTAGCAGCTACATATTCTTCTTCTGCAGTTGATTGAGATATGCATCCTTACTTTTTACTTATCCATGTGACAAGTTTTTCACCCATAAAGAATGCTCCTCCTATAGTTCTCTTTCTATCATCTATGTTTCCAGCCCAATCAGCATCAGTATAAACTTGTAGCACAAATTTTCCTTCTTTATTGTACCACAAACCATAGTCTTCATTATTCTTCAGATATCTCAAAATTCTTTTAACAGCAGTCATGTGTGATTCCTTAGGGTTAGCAAAGAATCTTATAACTATACCAACTGCATGTACTATATCAGGTCTAGTGTGTACAACATACATGAGTTTACCAATCATAGATCTGTATAAGGTCTAATTTACCTCAGTTTTCTTGTCTTCCTTAGTCAATTTGCATCCAGTTGTCATAGGTGTTCCAACTGGTTTGGAGTCCTCCGTCTTCAATATCTTTAGAACCTCTTTGATGTATTTTGATTGTGTGATGTAGATGCCTTCATCCTGTTGTAGAATCTGTAGACCAAGAAAAAAATCAATCTCTCCAAACATTGACATTTCAAATTCTTTTCTCATTTCATCAACAAATGATTTGCATAGCATATCATTACCTCCAAACATGATATCATCAACAAATATCTTAGCAATCAAAATCTTATCATTGGTATCTCCTTTCAAATACAAATTACTATTGTCACTTGTTCTAAAAAATCCAATACTAATGAGATAAGAGTGAATTCTTTCATACCATGTTCTCAGTGCTTGTTCAATCCATACAAGGCTTTGTGTAGTTTATAAACAATGTTCCTCTTGTTAGGATTAAAAAACCCTTCAAGTTGTTCAATGTATACCTCCTCTTCTAGTATTCCATTCAGAAATGTAGATTTAACATCCATTGGTATACTTTAAATCCTTTAAAAGTAGCATAAGCAAGTAGAATTCTTACTCCTTCTAGTCTAGCAATGGGTGCAAAGGTTTCTCCATAGTCAATACCTTCTTCTTGTGCATACCAGTCTTTCTTTGTTCCTTGTGACTTCTCCATTCTCATTAAGTTTGTTTCTAAAAATCTATTTTGTGCCAATGACATTTTTATCACTTGTTCTAGATACTAATGTCCATGTTTTATTCTTCTCAATTTATTCAATCTCTTCGTTCATTGCACTAACCCAATCTCAATTCTCATGTGCAACATTAACAGATTTAGGCTCAAAATCACAAATCAAACATCTATTCTTAAGTGACTTACTTCTTGTTCGCATTCCTACTCTTTTTTCCCCAATGATCAGGTCTTGTGGATGGTGTCTTCTGACATATTTAGCAAGTACAGGTTCAGATCTTTGTTCTTTATTTTGATCATTATCACTCAGTTCAGCATTGTGAGCATTTTCCTAATTCTTGATGTGTGTAGCCTGTTGTTTGGTTGCATTGTTCTGTCACTTAGGAAAGGTGTCAGGTTCCTCAATTTAGACAAATATGTGGTAATCTTAAGGTTCCTTTATGCTTTCCTCATAATTTTTCTCAGCAAATTCATCCACTAAAACATTTTCACTCTCAATTATTTTGTTAGAAGATTTGTTCAGACATTTATAAGCTTTGCTTTTAGTAGAACATCACAGAAATATTCCTTCATCACTTTTAGAGTCAATTTTCCTATGTTTATCATCTTTCAATATATAACATTAACTTCCAAAAATTCTAAAGTACCTCACATTTGGTGTGTATCCATATCATAGCTCATAAGGTGTCTTATTTGTGTCTTTTTCAATTGAACTCGGTTCAGTGTATAGACAGCAATACTTACAGCTTCTCTCCAGAATGTTCGTGTGATGCCTTTTTAAATCATTAGTGTTCTAGCACCATCAATAATTGATATATTCCTCCTTTCAACAATCTCATTTAGTTGTGGTGTTCTCAGTGCAAAAACCTGTCTTGCAATCCCATGCTCATTACAAAAGTTAGTGAATTCATTAGAAACAAATTCTCCTCCTCTATCTGATCTTAAACATTTCAGTTCTTTTCCACTTTGTTTTTCAACTTATGTTTTATACCATTTGAACATCTTAAATGCTTCATATTTCTCTTTTAAGAACATGACAGTCGTCATCCTAGAATATTCATCAAAAAATAGAATAAAGTATCTATCACCATAATAGCTCTTTTTTATCATTGGTCCACACAATTCAGTATGGACTAACTCTAGAATAGAATTAGATGAGTATTTTTTTCTCTTGAAACTAGACTTTGTCATTTTTCCTATTTGACAATTCTTGCACATAACATGGTCAGGCTTTGAAATACTCGGTAAGCCTCTCACTTTTGTTTTCTTACTTATCTTAACCATGTTGTAAAAGTCCACATGACATAACCTTTTATGCCAAAACCATACATCTTCATTTATATCCAATAAACAAGTGGTCTCAATATTATCAAGATAGAATAGATTACCTTTTGTTTGTTCACTAGTACTGATCAACTTTCATGTTCCATTATATATTATTGCCTTTTTGTTCTCAAATGCAACTCAACATCCTCTGTTGTTCAGCTGTGAAACACTCAATAGATTATAGTTAAGTCCTTTCATCCAATATGCATTTTCACATCTGATCAAATTATTCAACATGATGGTACCTTTTCCTTCAACTAGGTAAGGTGGGTCATTACCCATCCTAACTGATCCACCATTATAATATTCAAAAGTTTCAAACTTTTCTTTATCTCCAGTCATGTGATGAGTAAAGCCAATATCAATAATCTAGACATCATTTTTTCTAACTTTAGATATGAGTGTTGTTTCAACATACCTTTCTTCTTCATCGGAATCATCCTTCATAGCAACAAATACTACCTCAGTATCTTCATCAGAATCAGTATCAAAAATTTTAGCTTTGTTCTCAACTAGGTAACAAGCCTTCTTTCCTTTGTCCTTGTAATCTCGATTATCTCTTATGTAACAGTGTTGGTTGCTTATTTACTCTCAGTCATCACTTATGTCATACTTCTTTTCATAAGATCTATCATTGTCTCTTTCATCCTTTCTCTTGTTAGGGCATCTAGCAGCAAAATGTCCAATTTCTTTACAATTAAAATAGACCAATGGTAATTTACCTTTATATCATCCTTTACCTCTATGTAATCTCCTAGCCATTAGTGCTTCAAGTTCATCAAGTTCTTGCTCATCGCTATCACTATCACTATCATTTCTCATAGTGTGTTTGTTACTAGAATTTTTTATTTGTAGAGAAGACTTGAATGCAAACTCAATAGTAGGTAAGACACTCTTGTCATAATTTTTCATCTCAAATGAAATAAGTCTACCAATAAAACTATCAAGAGTAACATTGTTACTAGCTACTTCTCTCATTTCTTGAATTGCAGATACTCTAATAGCATAAAAAGGCAGTAAGTTTCTCAGAATTTTACTTAAACATGTTTCTTCATTAAGTAATCCTCCTACTCCATGGATAGCATTAAAAACTTTGTTAATTCTGTCACTGTATTGAGTGATGTTCTCTCCTTCTTTCATTCTCAGTTCATCAAAATTTCCTCTTAGGCTTTTAGCTTTAGCTCTCAGCACATTGGCATCTCCTCCATGTACTAGCTTGAGTTTTTCCCACATTTTATTTGCAGAGGTGCATGATTTCACATCTTCAAATTCAGCATCGGTTAGTGAAGAAGCAAGTTCTATCATCATATAATTTTTTTCATGTTTCTCTTTCAATTGATCAACATTTAGAGGTCCAGTAGGTGAAACATATTTAGTATCTAATTATTGTGTAATAGCATTTCCAATACCAGATCAATAAAGTCGTATCCTACTTTTCCATGATGCAAAGTTGTCCTTGTTCAATTTAGGCACATCCCTTTTACTCATATTTTGATCTTTAGCTTAATTCCCTTTAAACTTTTCTTCCAAGCACCAAAGCTTTGATACCAATTATTAGAATAACTGAGAGGGGGGTGAATCAGTGACCTTAACAATGATTCCAAAAGATCCAACCAAAAACTTATCTCTCAAATATAATACCTTCAGTTATCTTACAGTCCCAATTTCATCAAGATGTATGCCATAAATAATCTTAACAAATATAAACTACTCGGTAAGATATACTGTTTATCTTTTCTATACTTTACCGAGTAGCAGAAAATAAACTTAGTATTATCTGACCAATCTAGTTTCAATAATGTGTAAAATAAAATATCAATGCAATAAAACATATACACATTTGACACATATATTTTAACATGGAAACCCTATATGGGAAAAAACCACTTGGGACTGGTAACCCAAAATATTTTCACTCTTATGAAGTGAGCTCAGTGAAGAGCCAACCCAGTTAAAGGTTACAATACACACTGTTAAGTGTGACTTTGTTAGATGATTTAACACCAATTGTTTGTCTTTTGACCTAGCACTCACTATGCTACCAACAAGAAAACCTTTTGATACTCTTGAGTATCTCAATACAATAAGAACTGCTAAATCCCACTCGGTTAAGAGATTTTCTAAATAAATGGTTAAACTTATATAGTAAATGATCTGTTCAAAATACAACTTTGATTTGCAAATATTCTGATATATTGTTAGTCCAATAATACCTCTCTCATCACTATATAATTCAGTCCTTTTGCTTTCTTTCTTTATTATGCTTGGTGAATGCTTTGTCCTTTGTTTCTCAGTGTCTGCAAAATTCCTTGGCTCTATTCTTCAACCTGTATGATCAGATCTGCATGAAGAGTTTTATCTTCACACAAAATATATTCAGAATTCCTCTCTTTGATAATGAATTCCTTGTCTCTTTATATAGACATGATTAGCCACTTAATCTCCTCGTTTTTGTTGTAGATCTCTCCTTGATCTGTAAAACTTGCCATGATTTTTCTTATCCCGTAAATTTCTCCTTTAGTTTTATTCCATAAATCTCTCCTTGATAACTATGAATAAAACATGTTGCTAATCTCCTTCCTTGCTTTAGCTTAACGGATCATTGATAATAAAACAATCAATCAGTTAATCCCTAAATTGTAACTCTTCTAGCTAAGAAATTTTTTCATTCTTTAACTCCATTTATGCTCGGTCATCAACTCCTATTATGCTCGGTCATTAACTCTTTCTTGGTTACTGATGTTCTCAGTATACACTGTGAACTTCTCAGTGTTCACTATCACTCAGTATATACAAGTATTTTATGTTTTACTGACCACATAAACTTTGCCTCTTCAGATCTTTAAGGTTATGAAAATATGTGTATGAACAATCAAACCATATCAATTTGACATCAATGACAATACAATACATTAACCGATTTAATGTCTTGCATTCACTTTTGCAGCTCAGTGATCATCAACTTAAAATCTTCAAACATTAAATCAGTTATAGTTCATCAATTAATGTAGCTTTACTCAATAGATATTTCAATGGATAAATTTGTGCTATTAATATCATATTGTGACTTAACATGAGGTGTTTGAGATTTTGGGAAGCAAAAACTAGAGCCAAACATGCTTTTTCAATTGAAGTTTAGTTCAGTTCATAGTCCACAAGAGTTCAATTGATATAATAAATGGATCATTCTTTCCCTTTAGAATAATTTTGTATCAGTAATGCCCCTAGTGAGTGTTTGATAGCTGAGATGTATAATAGTAGGTTTTGATCTGGAATAGCTACCACTAATACTGGTGTTGAGAGTAGATAGTCCTTCAATACTTGAAATGCGGCTTGGAAATCATTTGTCCATATTAATTCAACATCTTTGTGTAGCAAGTATTGGAACAGATGACATTTGTCAGCTAGCTATGATATGAATCATCTCATTGATTGTAGCATGTCTTATAGACTCCTCAGATTCTTTAGTGTTTTTGGTGGAGGTGTATTAATGATGGGTTGAACCTTTTCTAGATCAATCTCTATTCCTATGTGCACTACAAAAAAACCCTATCATTAGCGCCTAAAATAGCACTGACTTTTAGTGTATTTTTTTGTTGAAAATGAGCCTTTGGCATGGAGAAAAAGTTGACATCAAAGTGAATCCAACCTTTGGTGTCAAGTTGTGTGCTACATTTTGCACTGGATTATTCTTCTTATTTTGCGTCAGATGTTGGGCTGAAAAATTTCACTTCCTATTTTGCTTCTGGTATGGTGTCCAAAATAGCTTCTTTTTTGCTTCCAAATTGATGCCAAGTTTTTATTCCATTATGGGGTCCTTTATTGCTTCCAGTTTGGCTTTTGATTTTTCTTCTTGTGTTTCTTCTAGGTTTACTTCCAATTTTGCTTCCAGATTTGCTTCTAATTTTTCTCCCATTTTTAATTTTGATTTTGCTTCCAATTTTTCTTCTGATATAACATCGCTTATTCCATCTATTTTTCTTTCATTTTTTCATCTTTTATTGCTTCTAATATTACTTCTATTATTGCAACTTTTGTTGCTTCTAAAATTGCTTCCATTATTACTTCTTTGTTTGCTACCTGAATTGCTTCATAGATTATGCCAAGTTTTGCTTCTGGTTTGCTTCTAGTTTGGCTTCTATTGTTGCTCCATTTTTCACTTCTAAAATTGCTTCTTATTTTGCTTCCATTTATTAATTTAATATTTTATTTCAATTAATTTATTCATATATTTAATTATATTATGGAACGATGGAATCAAACCACCATCCTCCTGCTTGTAAAATAGGTGCTCTTCCACTGAGCTAGTACCCTTTAAAGAATTATCCTACCATGTATATACTAGTACTTTCCATTAAACATGATTTCAAGTTTTTCCAATCTATAGTTCAAGGGAAAAAAAATCCTAAGGGGAGGATGACTAGTGTACTCTAAAATTAATGGTGAAGTTATAGTGTAAGAAATGATAAAGACAAGAAAGCATGTGCTTTATGCCTTAACTTTCCTAAACAGGTTATGATTTCCTACATGAGAAAGATAAGAAAGCATGTTCTTTATGCCTTAACTTGCAGGTATTTTCCCTACACAGATGTATTACACTAGTGTAGACTCTAGAGAATATGATAAAACCTAACAAATGAAATTACATGCAGGAGAAACAGAAAGCAGCAATGTAATCTAAATGATGCAAAAGTGATCGTATTATATTCTAATTGAATGACAATCAACAACCAAATAGACTTTGAGAGCCAGAAAAATAGAATATCTTATAGTAGATGGTAATACATATATTTGAGCTAAATGATATACAAAATAAAGCTTTTCCATCTAGAGCCAAACTCCAGTCTGTGATAAAAAATAAAGAATAGATAATGAAAATAGTATGCATACCTTGTGTTTACGAGAAAAATATTCAAGATGTATCCTAAAGATAGAAAGTTTCTCCTTCAAATATATGTTTGTATTTTAGTGACATTATCTCCAAGCTTCTTGTATTTATCTTATAGATTATAAAATTATGAATGGTTAGAAGTTAAAAATCAATGCTGATACAAATAAATCAATTCTATTTGAATTCATATGCAAAACAAAGAATATGGTCATTGTATTAGTAAAAAATCCTTTCTATATGACATGTAAATAGATTAAAGACAGAAAAGAAATACAAAAGTGGCAGTAGCAATAGCTATAACAAAGTTCTAATAGATACATGAAAAATCAAATCTATTCTACCTTGGCTGCAAGAACAGTCAGCTATGTTCTACCTTGGCTGTAGAAACAGTCAAAGAAAAAAGTTCAAATGGTTGTAGGAATAGTCAAAGAACAAAGTTCAAATGGCTACAGGAATAGTAACACATCTAAGAAATATGCAAGACAAAGACCATAGTTATAGGATGACAAGAAACAACTATAAGACAACAAAAATAATTGGAAAATACTCTCTAAAGATTAAATAGATGCTAAAGTAAATAATGAAATACAGATAAAGGCTCAGCCAAGACTACAAAAGGACATATCTTGAAGTGTTCACAATGCAAGGTGAAAAGGAAAGATTAAGTACATTGATGCTACATCAAAATATAATCACCATGATACCTTATTGACAGCTAATATAAAGATAACAACAATAGTGATAATGGAGAAAACATATATAATGTCAAAGCATATGTGTTATCATTTTAGTTGCACATTAAATTGATAAATTGATAATTATTTTACATTGAATTATGGATTTTATAGTTGTTGTCCTAAGTTGCAAAATGGGCTAAATTCATAAGATAAAGTATACATGAATCACAACAAATACAAACATCAAAATTTTGCATAAAGGTACATCCATTCAACACTACTATTCAGATATTGAAGACAAAATACATTGTTTTTGCATTCATGTTAACACTAGTATTGTTCTCTAAGTATTAATCAGATTTAAACTTTCAATTTCATAATTGATCATTACATTGAACATTCAAAGTGAATGTAATAAACAAGTATTCCTTCATAGGTTACAACTTTCAAAATTGTAAACTTAGAGAAGTTATCCAATTCTGAAAGAAAGAAAGAAGCATAGAAGATTTAGGGATCTAAGCATTGCCTTGGAGAGGTCTTCTATATTCTAGTATCTGGTCATCTGAATTTGTATGTCCTTGTGTCCCTACCTGTATCCTTCTATTAGTTCTGCATTCTAGGTCTAGGATATTCTTCTGGTTTTGTCCTGCATCATGGAGAGAGAATAGTTAGATCCAAGTTGGATCTAAGCAACACATAGATACCTAAAACAACATGCTACAATCAAAAATTTTAGAACTATACTTTTATGTAAACATCAATGCAATAGAAAGACATATATCTACAATAACTAAATAAAGTATCAAAGGGACATAGTTATATGAAACCTTTTACTGCATGTAGTTGTCATTTTGCATTATTCAGGAGTTGCAATTTAGGAAACCAGAAAATTTGAATCAAATGGACTTGGGCCCTGTACCTGAGAAACCTTTTTTAGACCATCCACATATTAGTTTAGTAAACCCAACCAAAAAACCAACATTCATACATAAATTTCATCCCACATGACATTTACATACAAACATTGATTAGCTGATTGTATCCACTAACCTAACATGTGGACTTGGTGGTGTGTGCAAGCGAGAGATGTTCGTAAAATCTAAAGTATAAAATGCAAAAGAAAGAGAAATGTCTTACACAATAATTGCTAAAAAGTGCATGCATTTTGTTACAATTCAACACTATTGATGCAAATATGCAGAGCACACTGATGATGCTGGAAAATAGAAGATGGATGCTCCAAATTGAAATGGGATGATCTAATACTATTAAAAGAGAAGATGCCAAAAGTAGAGATGAATTGCAATTAACTAATGAGGTAACGTTGTTACTCAATTTTGAAAGAGAAGATCATTTATAATGTGGTTTGAAATAGAATGGATATGCAGATGTAGAAAAGAAGATACAGCTCATACAGAGATGTTGCTCAAAGGTGCATATGAAAAGAAATGATGCAGAAAAGATGAGTGCTTCAAATCTGAAAAAAGTGTTACAGCCAATAAGGAACAAACTTACAAATGAAAATTGAGGTAATACCATACCTTATTATTGTATAATAGTGAAGGACTGAATACCATGAATGTTGGTTTGAACTATGCATATGAAAAGTATTAAATGAAATAGTGCACAAAGATAGGACAACCCAGCAGATAACACTAATGTTGTTACAAAGAAGAGTGCATATGCAAAAGAGTGAATTGTATTGTTGACAAAATAGAATTGTATATACATGGTTCATAACAGTGTTATTACTTAATGTTGTTAAGAGAAAAGGAAAATGCAGTGCCTGGTGAAAATATGTAAGAAATGTACAGGTTAAGGATATATGTTCAATAACAGTTTCATATGCTTCAAGATGATTGAATAATAAACTGGTTATGATATGTAGAAATATCAAATAAGAAGATGTTATGCATATTCAAACATATTCAATGATTTTTATTCAATAAAGGAAAATGACAGTGTTGCCTAACTCATTGCAAATTGATAATATTGTTACTATTAATGTTGTTAGGTATGTTCGTCAAGAGGTGAAATTCAAAATCAATAAGAGCTATGCAACTGGAAAGTAAAGCATGTATAAGAAAAATGGAACTCATGTTTCATAATACTACCTATGGAAGTCATGAGCCCGTGCTCGAACCCCATAGTTACTATTTTAAAGACAGAACATGATCTTATTAGAAAAATCATTTACAACATAGCAATGGAAGTCACCATAATGGCAAGCATGGTGGAGATAGTCAAAATTTCCAGTTCAACAATAATGGAACAGTTTCTACATTTTTCGGTGGCTTTTAAACATAGTAGCATTATCATTTTTTAAGCGTGGTTTTTTTCATTTTTAGCAGAGATAACAAGGAGGACAACAAGTAAGAAACTGAGTTCACCTTAACAACTATAGATGACAACATATATTTTCATTAAATAGTAACACTGATGTTAAAACATTCACAAGTGCATTTTCATCCATACAAATGCATGGGGGCCAAGTTTAAGAAGGAGCCCAAATTCATCTATTTTAAGATTCCAGACAGCATGCATAAAAACATAGCATAATCTACAACTTTATATTCAAGAAAAAGTGACAGCAAAAAATTACTACAAACAATGATAGATTCTATCATTTTTTATTCCAGCAGAAAAACAACTTATCTTTAAGTAACAAACATTGGAGAGCTTGAGTTAAGTTCATTTCTAAACTGTAGAATATTCTCGCCATAGTTTCACCACTAACTACAGCTTCAGCACTCAAAAGCTGCAGTCTAAAATATTATAACAGCAATGGAAAAGACATAAAGAATCAGCTACAGCATAGCCATGTAATGCAACAACAAGTACAAATAAAAAGAATGATGTGAAAAGAGATAGAGTGAATAAAAGAAAGGGGCCACTTAACTGTAATTTTAGATAGTAGCTGTCAGTATTTGTGATGAAGCCCAAGCTCCAATGGAGGATTCAGGAAAAACACCATGATTCATGGCATCCAAACTCAAGGCTTGAATCCAGCACCAAGCGGTAGACCCCAGGTTGCAAGTCAACATGACAGTGGAACTCGAGCTTCAAACAGACATGCAAAAATAAGCACCATATTATATAGCATGCAACATTCATACAATGTAGAGCCTAAAAAGGGAGCCCAAGGCCAAAATAGACAAAATAGATCCCACAAATGGAGCCCAAGTTTGACAGAAATTAAGTAGAGCCAACGACAAGTAGAGCCCAAGTTCCATGGTGGAGATCGAGTGCATACACAGCACCATTTTTTAAAAATAGCAATAAACTCAAGAATCATGCATGAGAAGCCATGGTTGAAGCCCGGGTTCAGCATGAAGATGCATAGACAAAATGCCATGTTTCATGGCAATAAAACACTAGTGTGTGTAGACGCGGTGGAGAAATCCCAAGCTCTCCTCACCCAAGGTGACATGAACAAAGGAGAGCTCAAGTTCAAAGTCATCAATATATAAAGCTCCAAGTACTAAGAAGAACTCGCAGATAAGAGAAGAGAGCCTGTGGCAAGGTAAAGAGCTCGAGCTCTTTGCCAAATTAAAAAAAACACTTGCTGTTACAGCTTGAGATCACAAAGACCAGCACCCAGATAACCATGGTGAACTCCAGAATTATCAAATAAAGTCTAGATTCAATACCACAGAAGCAGCATGGTGGCATAATCAATAAACTAGGGTTTTTCAAAAACCTTATTCTTCTCCCAATACAAATTGTGAAAATGAGATGCAACAATGCCTATGTCAAAGTTGAATAGAATTTGGAGTCCATCATAGTACTATGGCATTAAAGACTACAATGTTTTTCAGGAGGAGTCTTTAATTCCAAGATGCCACGACAGCCACTTAGCTGATGGAGACGTGATATTTTTAGAGAGTTGTTGTATAGTTTTGGTCATGTCGACCTAGGGTTATGGTATTAGTTTTAGGCTTGGTTGGGGCTATGAGCTATATTCAGTTGGGTCTTTATGCTATGGGTTTAGGTTATACATTTTTTGGGGGGGTTTTGTTAGTTTTATTTATGTTGATAATATTGTTGTAAAGATATATTTTGAAAATATCAAAATTAGGGAGACCTAACGTTTACGGCTAGTTTCATTTTCAAAATTAGCCTTTAGGGCTTAATTTTTGGCATCAATTATGCCTTAAATTTAGGGATTGAGCTAAAATCATGGAGGGATTTTTGAAGCTACAGGGTAGGCATCATTTGGGCCCAAAAATTCAGGGGTTATCTAGCTGATTGAGGAGGAATTTTAGGGGGGATTTTCATTTTCAAGATTAGCCTTGAAGGCTATATAATTGAACTTCTTTTTCATTTGTAGGGGTTCAAATTTGGAGAGAGAAGTTGTATTAGTGAAAAAAATTTTCCTTTGCACTTCTTTTTGTATTTTGAAATGAATTTTGTAGATTCTGAAGATAATAAAGTTGGCCTTATTATTCACATATCTTTTTTGAGTTCTGTCATCAATCCTTTTCAAATTTTTTGCATTTAAGTGTTTATCCCTTTCAATCATAGATTAGTGAATTGCTCTAAATTCCTATTCTAAGCTACAAAGAATTAACCTTTATCAGAAATTACCTATTTTCTGGTTGAATTCCTACCATTAGTGGCACCAAACCCTAATAGTGAATTTTAAACCATCCTAGGTGTTGAAAAGTGAAAATCCTTGCAGATTTCAGTAATGTGTGTCTTGTAGGTACATTCTTTCAATTCTGACAAATCTGTATCCATTTTTGGTGTATCACCTTCTTAATTAGTATTCATTTTCAGTTATCTTTCTCCCTTTTCCCAAAGCCATAAAATTCAGCATTAGGTGATATCCTGAATCTAATAGGAACCGGCCTAGAATCTGGAGATTCATTCTCTCATCCACCAAGGAGAATGTTTCCATGTTCCAACAGGATGGCCAGATTCTGCATCCATCTATAGGTGCAACCTTGATTGACAAAAATATGTTCAAGACATCGAAAGATACAAACATAGATCATCAAGTTATACACAGCTATAGGAAACACAATAGTAATCTCTATCATAAGACAATTCCTCATATTACAAAGTTTCACTCTCAATAGTAGACTCCTTGGCATTTAAAAAATTCAAAATGGATACAGCTTTGAGAACACATCAAACAAACTTGGCTTGTGATGTAAGATTAACCAGTTTGGGATACATTTTGAAATTCTTAAGGATTTAGTTCAAGATATCTTTGCACAATCTATCTTTGTTACCTATAAGCTTACTCAAGATTTAGTAATCAAAATAATATGCCTTAAATAATCATGCATTGGTAGATAATTTCCAGCACATCCAAAATATAGAAATCCAACTTGCTAATACTAATGTTACAAATTTTTGTCATCATAAGGCATGTTTCTTGATATTAGGGATATTAGTGCTATTATAATTGGGACTTCTACTTGAGATTAGGACCCGTACTAGTAACCAATGTGTAATCTTTATCTTTTTCAGCCAAAGTCCACCCAATCTAGAGGAGATTGAAAATTACAACCAAAATTGTCCAATCCACAACAAAGAGATGTATAATACTGTATAAATTGTGAAACTATTTTGAAGCTTAAAAAATTAAGTACTTTCAGAAATCCAATATGTGGGAAACACCACATGGCTTAAAGACCCAAAAGCTAGGAAGATAGGCCCCCTTTGGATACTAAAGGTTGTGTTGATTCAAAGTTCCTTCAGACCAGTAGAAATGTTCATAGAGATTTTATCAAATGTAATTCAAGTAGCATGTATCAACTGACATATGAGCACTACAACATTTAAATGAAAATAAAAATGTAGAGTTTCTACTTTAAATCTGAGAATCACAAGCTCTTCAATCTGTAGGATATGTTATAAATGTGAATAGAACTTTAAACAAACAATAATGAAAGGACAATTATCATCAAGAGGGAAAAAAGTTGAGCAAGGAAAACTAGATTAAATTTCCAACCAGTTTAGATGCACAAAATTAGCTTCATTTACAGATAGAAAATGTTGAGAACTTAAGAAACTGAAGAGGTCATTTGACTAAGGGAAAAAACAAAAAAATTTCAACTTCAAACATTAAGATCCAACAAAAAAAAAAATATTTCAAAATAAAGCATCTTCGTTCAAAGCCAAACATCAAGTATGTGATAAAAATAAAGAATAGATAATGAAAATAGTATGCATACCTTGTGTTTATGAGAAAAATATTCAAGATGTGTCCTAAAGGTAGAAAGTTTCTCCTTCAAAATATTTGTTCATTTTTTAGTGACATTATCTCCAAGCTACTTGTATTGATCCTATAGATTAGAAAATTATGAATGAGTAGACATTAGAAATCAATTTTGATACAAAAAAATCAATTCTATTTGAAGTCATATACAAAACAAAGAACATGGTCATTGTATGTAGTTAAAAACCATTTGTACTTGACATGTAAATATATTCTAGATAGAAAATAAATACAAAAGTGGCAGAAACAACTATACCAAAGTTATAATAGTTGTAGTAATAGTCTGCTGCTAAAATTGAAAATAAGAAGTTACTCTATTCTACCTTGGCTCCAGGAACATGTCACAGACAGAGTTCAAATGGTTGCAAGAATAGTCACATAATATATTTTGAATGGCTGCAGGAACTATTATCCAAAATCCAATCATACAACAAAATAGGCACCAAAACAGAAATTTGCATATTATGTTACCCAATCAAAACTACCTTACAGTTTTTGATGATTTACATTCACTTGCTACATTTATTATCAGATG
>MU224334.1:10166068-10180099 GCA_018584345.1 Thuja plicata
CATTCCTTGGTATGATTTTGGAGTCCATGAATGTAATCTTCTCAGAGATTTTTGAAGAAAATATACCAGATTGCTCAACTTATTTTGTGTTCAGATTATCAATTCCTCTTCATCTTCTTTAATAAGTATTTTCTAATCTGATTTCAAAATTGGAAGTGAATGTCTCATTGTTCCTTCCAAATTGCTAAATCTGATTCATCAAACCTTATTTGAGAAATGTATGTTGTTAAGTGTTGAGTTATTTGTGGTTGAACCCTAATAATTAAACTCATTAACCTATATGTTGAATAGTGTACCAAATCATCTGGATTTCATTGTGTGCTAAGATCTGGAGCTATCATTTTCTTCTCAAAAGTTTCTGATTCATCCTTGGTGTATCACCCCTTTCTATTTCCAGTTTTTTTTAAATTTTTCTCTTTCTCCCTTTCCCTACTAAGTTTCAAATCAGAAGGTGATATCCCATATTTTATAGGAACCGGCCTAGAATCTAGAGATTCCTCTTCATTCATAGTCTACCCACAGCTAGGAGAGGTTTCCATTGTGAGGATGGAATTGTTGTGTAGCCCTAATGCCTGAGTTAGGGTGACAATTCTGAGCCTGAACAGGAACAATCACAAAATAGAATTCAAATGGTTGTAGGAATAGTCACATAACAAAGTTTTGAACGGCTGCAGGAACAGTCATAGAACAGAGTTCAAAGAGCTGCAAGAACAGTCACATAACAGAGTTTGAATGGTTGTAGGAAGAGTCATAGAATAGAGTTTGAATGGTTTTAGGAAGAGTAACACATATCTATGAAATACACAAGACAAAGAACATAGATACATGATGACAAGGAAAAACTACAATTATTTCCAAGGAGTAAAAATGGTTTAAAACTCAAGGACAACAACATTTCAAGAAGAAGTGCATCATAAATGAGAAGATTTAAAGATCTAAAATTAGAACCTCTTTAAATAAATAGACGATAATAAAAGAATATCAGATTTATTTACAAATGAACAACAAGTTTTTGTAAAGGAAATAACAGATGTTTAAAATGAAGCATGTGTTAGGATTAAGTAATACTAAGAGGGGGGTGAATCAGTATTACAACACTTTAAATTAAACTTAAACCAATTCCAATTAAACCATATGATTTCTGAAATGAAAAGAACATAATAAAATAACACACAAATCATTACACCATTATTTGTTGTTAAGGAAACCCTGGCCAAGGGAAAACTCTGGTGGGGATGGTACCCATAAGCATGCACTAAAGTATAATGTCCCTGTTAGGAGACCTAGCCCTATTAGGAGCTAAGTATTACATAGTACATTTTCTTGTCAAAGGAATATCAACCCTATTAAAGGTATACAACACCTGTTAGGGGTACACTGATCTTATATCTCTTACAACCAATACTTTTGTTACAAAGTGTTCTCACTAATGAACAAAACAAGCATCTGCAATGCTTAGATAGTTCCATTTGTAGCTCTCAACAATATGTGTCAACCAAAGATCTCGCATCTGCCATCAATCATCTCTAATATATCTTCCCCTTCTTTTCTTTACAAAATGTTCTTCATATATATATATATATGTGTGTGTGTGTGTGTGTGTGTGTTACATCATTTAGTCGACTCTTAGATACAATACAAAATAGAATAAATACTTATACAAAAATTAAATACAATATTGGTGATCTTGTACTGCCAAAGTATAGGTAATTCAAAATAATAATCCAACTTAGCACATTTGGATTCTATCTCATACTCCCTCAATCATCGCAATTGTTCAACTTCTCTATTTCACTGCTCCACTATCTTTGCATGTCTTCAAAACACTCTAACTCTCTGCGATCAACACCAAAACACAAGAGACCTTAACTAAAGGTCATACATATCCCAAAGTGTCTTCCTCTAAGCTCACAAGTCATAAAATATCATATATGATCTTTGTTTTCCAAAACAATACTGTTATATACTCTGTATTTATGTTTCTATACTTAGTCAATTTCAAGACTATCTCTCCAAAATTGTACTTAACTTCAAGCGATCATTATATCAGATGTGTTTCCATAAATGACAAGCCTCAAGTTTCACATAACACTCCAAAAACATCACTTGCCAACAATCTCTCCCTTTGGCATTGATGCTAACACTTAGCAAAAAATGACTAAGTGTCCCAACTAACTGTTCTCTCTTTTTTTTTTTCTTTTCTCATTTTTCTTCTCTTCAACCCCTTTGACAACAATGGAAAAGGTGTACCCAAATTTTACAAAAATGTAGAATTCAGTGCTTTCTCACCAATTTAAGAACATCTTGAAAGGAATCTTCCAAGATCTTCACTTCTACATTCTATGATTCTATCAATAATTAACTAACATGTTTTAGTCCATTCAATGCATAGGATGAAGTCTCTGCTACTTTTAATTCTGTGGGCATAGAATTTGTCAATGAATCTATAGTCTTATCTATATCAGATAGATGAACTTCAAGAATTGATATCTTGGGAGTGATTAGACTCTTCAGAAAACCAAATCTTGTCATTACTCTCCCTTTTTCTATATCCAAGACATTCAACTTATCAAAAATCTGTGATACCTCTATGTCCATCTCTAATATAGATTGTGAGGAGGTCTCACAACTATCCATCGTGCAATCTAGAGTAGCCCTGTCCTTTGCAATAATATCCTTAATGTTCTAAATGTGTCTCATAGGGTTCATACAATAGCTGTATAACATCCTTCCATGTGTGACACAACTTTTGGCCTTTGATGTAGCTGATCTCAAAATGCCCAAGTCCCATGAAATAGACTGGCATACTTCCTTCAACTTCTTCTCTAGATAACTCTTCTCTACCTTCTCTTCAGTGATCTTCACTAAGGACTCATAGTGAATATCAAAATAATCTAGTGCCATATTTAGATTCTATCCAACATCTTTTCCTTGAAAAACAATAGGTAATAGAAGTAGTTTATTCATAGTGTCAACTGCCCTAGTGATTACCATAGCCTTTTTGTCTCTTTTTTTCTCAGATCTCTCTTTTTCCTTTTTGAATATGATGAAGGATAGTCTCATCAGTTCATCCTCATCCATACTATCAACATATATGCTTACAGTCTTGTCCTTTCTTGCCAACAATAGAGTAGTGGATGTGTCAATTTCATGCTTTACTTCAACTCTTGCCTCTTCTCCTTTCACTGTAACTATAGGATTTGAGAAATATAAATCCACAGAACCCAAATACACCTACATGCAAATAACCTGTTACATGCAAGAAGCTAAAAGGAGGAAAAACTAGAACTCAGAGATACTCCAAAAGAGAGAGAAAAAATATATTTCAAGTTATGAAACAATAATTACAAGTCTGAAATTAAAAGGTGAATGAAACCCTAAAGGAAAGAAAAGATAGGTTGCACATTAATAATTAATATAAATATTAATTATAATGCACCTAAGAGACAGCTTAAGCAATACGAGTAATAAAACAACTTAATTCATTAAACCAATGTGATTTAATTAATAAGTGTAAAAGGTGATTACTCTAACACCCCCCCTTAAGCTAAGCTCAGAGGGTAAGCTAACCTAGCATGGCTATGAAAGAAAGAAATGGTTCCCAGCAACAAGGCCTGATCAAGTACCCAATACAAGCAAATCTTTGTAAACCAGAGACAAAGGAGAAAACCCAGTGGGAAAAAACCCTCTCCAAAAAAAGATAGAAAAAACATGCAGAAAAAAACTTGAAGGAAGGAAGGCCTCAAGAAGACCCCCCAATAACAAATTTTTTCACCCCAAGCATAGAACGTGACTGAAGATAGCACGGAGATGAAAAAGGTTTAGTGAAGATGTCATCAACCTATGCGTCAGTGGGAATGTACTCCAGAATTAGAGCACCATCCTAAATCAACTAACAAATGAAATGCATATGAAGCTCAATGTGTTTAGTGTGCTGATGCTCCACTGGGTTGCTAGAAATGTGAATAGAAGTCTGATTATCGCACCACAAAATAGTGGGATGATTAGGAGGAAAACCAAACTCAGTCATCAACTATTGAAGCCATAAAATCTCTTGACTAGCGTGCACTGCATCTCTGTGCTCATCCTCTGTAGATGAAAGTGTGCAAGAATTCAGCTTCTTGCATGACCATGTTATAGGACCATATCCAAGACAAAAAACAAATCCAAAAGTAGACTTCTGATCATCAACACCACCAGCCCAATCTGATTTAGTGAAGCCAACAATGTGAGGAGCCCCTGATGTGTAATGAATGTCATATAAAATAGTTCCCTGAATGTATCTCAAAATATTCTTGGCAGCTTGCTAATGACTCTCATGAGGCACATGTGAAAACTGAGAGACAAGACCAACTCCAAAGGAAATATTGGGACAAGTGTGTGTCAGGTACTAAAAAAAACTACCAACCAACTGCAGATACAATGTAGGATCCACTGAAGGCAAAGTGCAAGAGGTAGACAAGGTAACACTTGACTAAAAAGGTGTGGGAGTAGGCTTGCAAGCAAGCATATCAAAGTGTCGAAGCATGTCAAGAGCATACTTTTTCTGGTAAATGAAGATCCCAGTAGAGGGATAAACAATTTGAAGACCAAGAAAGTAGTGTAACAGAACAAGATCATTCATCTCAAAATGCTCCATCAATGCACGTTGAACATCCTAAATCATAGAAGATGATCTACCTGTGATGAGAAGATCATCAACATATAGAAAAAGGATCAAAACCTCATCCTCAAGACGTTGAATGTAGACTATAGGATCAGAATGATAGCGTGTGAATCCTGTGGAAAGAAAAAAAAATTTCATCTTCTCATACCAAGCCCAAGGGGCCTGTTTGAGACCATAAAAAGAACACCAAAGTCTGCAAACCAAGGAGCACAAATCTCTAAGGCTAATCCATGTAAATCTCCTCAGTAAGATCACCATGCAAGAATGCACTCTTCACATTCATCTAAAAAATGGGCCATCCCTAAGAAGCTATGAGGGATAAGACAGGGAAAATAAAATTCATCTTGGCAACAAGGGAAAATGTCTCAGTGTAATCAATACCCTCAACCTGTGAAAAACCCTTTGCAACAAGATGTGCCTTGTACTTATTAATAGAACCATCAATAAAAAACTTAGTACGATACAACCACTTGCATCACACTAAATTTCTTCCCTTAGGAAGAGAACAAAGATCCCAAGTATGATTCTTCATCAAAGAAGAATACTCCTCCTTCGTAGCACTGTCCCACTTAGAATGTCCTATCATAGCAGAAAAATTCTGAGGATCACCACAAATAGCATGACTCAGAAGGCTAGAACCTGCAATATGAGACCGAGTGCAATGGGAAGATGAAGGGTCACCTTCCAGAGATATTGTAGCCTCAACAGTAACATGATTCCATCTAGGTATCTATGGAGGATCTTGTAGTGGAGGTAAATGGGGACCACCAAGATCATCATCCTCGTCATCCGAAAAATAATTGGGAAGAGATGAGGGAGTTGTGGTAAGTGAAGTAGACTCTGGAGGTAGGGTATCTACTGCAAGAAGACACTCATCAAACTGGACATCCTGTCGAAAAAGGACCTCTCTGGAATTAGGATCAAACAACCTGTACGCCTTAAAATCCTCATAGTAGCCAAAAAAAATGAGGTGTTGTCTCTTCTGCTTCATTTCTCTCCTATGAGCATCAGGTATAAATGCCCATGCTTCACTACCAAAAACTTGGAATGAAGATACATCAGGCTTGACATGAGACCAAGCCTCCTCAGGAGTCATATGTTGAATTACCTTGTGGGGCATCTGATTCTGAATATAGTTGGCACAATTGACTGCCTCTACCCAAAAAGATGAATCCATGGACTTGGACTGAATCATACAATTTTCCATCTCCCAAATTGTTATGTTCTTTCTCTCTACCACACCATTCTATTGAGGGGTGTAGGGAACTAAAAATTGATGTTGTAGACCATGTTTAGAGAAAAAATACTTGAAATCTTAATTCACACACTCTCCCCCATTATGTGTGTGTATCCGTTGAATAGAAAGACCATATTGCTTCTCTACAAATGTCTTAAAGATTTGAAATAAATCAAAGACATCATACTTGTACTTAAGAAAGTACACCCATGTGCACCTGGAGAAGTCATCAATGAAAGTAAGCACATATCTAGTACCATAAAAAGGAGTAGGAAATGACATGAGGTCACTATGAATCAACTCCAGTGGTGCCAAAGCACGAGTGGCTCATCCCTGAGGAAAAGGATCCCTATGTTGTTTTCCAAGAACACAACCCTGAAAAACACCATCAATGCAAGAAATCTGAGGAAGCCCAAGAACCAGTGCCTGTGTGCTCATTTGCTGAAGATATATGTAATTGACATGGCCCAAATGCTCATGCCAAAGCCTGCTCACTAAATCTTCATGTTCTATAAGAGAAAAACTTATACCATCAAAAGGCTCAAATCCATCAAATCTATATAAGCGGGATGCAGAGTCAACACTCCCAGTAGCCATAATCAAATCAGAATCATGGAGGTCTTGAATAACCACATCATGTGGTGAGAACTCAACTATCTTACAAGAGCTAGAGTGGAAAATCTGATAGATGGACAATAGGTTCATCGAGATGTCAGGGACCACAAGAATATCCTAAAGAGAACCCCCAACTAATGTAACAGAACCAGAACCCAAAACTAAAAGATGTGATGAGTTCCCAATAGCAATCTATGAAGTAGCACAAGGAGAAAGTGAGGTGACCAACTACTGAGTGTGAGTCATGTGGTGAGAAGCACCGAAATCCAAAATTGAGGTGGGCCCAAAATTCATTTCTCATGCAGTAAGAGAATGACCTTTCCCTGTAGGGGATGATGTGGACTAAGGAGAAGAAATGTGATGCTCCTTCATGGCTTCCTCTAAAGCCTCCAAATGTTTCCAATGCCGAGAAATGGGATGTCCATCCTTACCATAAAAACTGCAAGTTTCACCTATTTTCTTATTAGTCTTGGAGGAAGACTCAACAGACTTCAAAGAAGATTTACCATTTGAAGGGTGAGCTGGAGGTTTTGAATTAGTTTTCTATGCAGGTTTGCAGGAAGACTCACTGCCTACTAAATCTTTCTTCGGTTTGGATTTCTTTTTTGGTTTCCCTTCTGAAGACTGAGCTACCAATGCTTGGATCGAGGAGCCAAAAGCATCCATCTGTTGGATCTTTACCTTTTCCCATGTCAATCAATCACAGAAGGTATCAAAGGAAGGCATGGTGTTCCTAGCACCCAAAGCATCCATAGTGGAGTAGAAAGTGGAAGAAAATATCTGATATTGTCCTTGCAACTTTGAGAGTATCAGAAAGATACACTCATCATCTATCTTGTTTTTCCCACATCCCTGTAAAATTGAGCATGGAGACTTGAACTTCATCAAGAAGTCCTCAATAGTGGGAAAACTAGTAGGATTCAAAGAGGTCAACTTTGCATCAAGCTGTAGTTCTCTAAACTCATTCACTGTGCCAAAAAAATTAGAAAACTTTCCCCAAATAGCATGAGGAGTGTTCAAACCTTCCAAGTGAAACAAGAGACTGTCAGAGATATTCAGTGAAATTAAGCCCATAGCTTCATCCATTTTGTTTATGTGCTAAATAATCTCAAAGGGACGTTGTAGAATAGGTTGGTTCTCATCCAGAAAAGACCATAAGCCACGTGACATAAGAAGTCTGGTCATGTGTGCTTTCCAGGTGTGGTAGTTATGTGGTTTCAATTGGGCCACTTAAGGGTCTGACATTAAGAGAAAGAATATGGAAGAAGAAGGGTCTTTCTGAAGTAAATTATAGAAATTAAAATTCACCCCCCAAAATGTTTTATATTGTCCCGCATACACCAAAAAATAACTAAGAGAGCACAAAACACAAGAATAAAACCTAGACGCCAGATGCAAAGAGAGAGGAAACTGAATCCTTTACTTTGACACTAAAATCAAGTACTCAAATGTCTAAATTTGCATACAAAGCCCACATGGTGGTCTCCGACTTGGAAAGATCTTTCTGACAATATATTTTTTACCAAAAAATGATATCGTATGCTCAAGTTACGGCCAAAAAAGCAACAGGACCTCCGAAAACAAGCTCTCTGGAAAAAACCAGTCACTGGAAAAAAATTGATGTTCAAATGACTGTCGCCAAACACTGCAAAAAATTGATGGCCATATGACCATCACCATCTTGTCACTGATGTCATCGCTGGAAAAAAATCAAGTGGTCGGAAAAAAAATTATCGCCGAAATTTTTGAAAAGTCACTGGAAAAGGCTGACGTCATCCTACCAGGAAATCACGTCAGCACTGCGCAGAGTGGGGTGGTGCACGGCAATAGAGGTGGTGCTCTAGTCGGGCGGTGGTGGTGCCCTAGTGGCGGCCATGGAAGTGCTAGGGTGGTGAGCAGGCCGGGAGCTGAGTGTGGGTGGCGTGCGGGCCGCGCAGTGGTGGCACGCGCTGCCTGCGCCAAAAAATGAGTGTTTTGGTATTTTTGTTTTATTTTATTTTATTTTTTTCAAAATTTGTGTCATATAACCTAGGAGAGAGAAAAAAAAAATTTTGAGGTCACTGTAGCCAAAAATGACAAAATTTATATGAAAATGTAGTTTCCTAGGCCTTCTAAGTGCAAAGGTGAAGTCTGTTTGTGCTCAAAATGCACCAAAAAAATTTGTCACTCTTAGATTGAAGAAAAAACCCTAAAAAAGCTAAGATTTTTGCCTTCATATCTCTACTTCAAAAACATCAAACCAGGAAGTAGTAGTACGACTCTGATACCATGTAGGATTTGAGAAATACAAATCCACATAACTTGAATACATCTGCATGCAAATAACCTGTTACAGGAGAGAAGCTGAAGGAGGAAAAAGCAGAACTCAGAGATACTCAAAAAGAGAGAGAAAAAATATATTCCAAATTATGAAACAATAATTACAAGTCTAACCTTAAAAGGTGAACAAAACCCTAAAGGAAAGAAAATCTAGGTTGTGCATTAATAATTAATATAAATATTAATTATAATGCACCTAAGAGACAGCTTAAGCAATAAGAGTAATAAAAAAACTTAATTAATTAAACCAATGTGATTTAATTAATAAGTGTAAAATATGATTACCCTAACAGTAACTATATCTTCTCTCTGTTCTGATTCTGATTTCTACTCTTCCTCTTTCTGTTCTTCCTCTGCATCTACCACTGTATTATCAATGTTCCTTCAAATGGGTCTTTTTCATCAAGTGAAGTGTCAAGGGTCACAGGAACACCAGAAACAAAGAAATCTGGTTGCATGTCAGTACTCACTTCTCTCTTCTCAACATTTGCCTCAACTGACTTAGAGCTCTCTCCAATTCCTATAGGTGTAGGCATGGTAGGTTTAGGAGGTGAAGTTTTCTCAAGAATATTGCTCATAAGTATCTGATCTACTGCATTTTGAGTATCCTCTATGACTTCATCATATTTTATGCCCATAATTTTCACTAATCTTGCCTTGGTTCTCAACAAAGGTTTTGATCTCTCTCTCTCTCTCTCTCTCTCTCTCTCTCTCTCTCTCACACACACATATAGAAACTACTAGAAACATATCCTCAATAGCTTGTCTCCTAATTTCCTCATCTTCTATATGTTCAAGTTATTTTCTAATCTCCAGTTTACCATACAATTCCTCAGATATACTACCCTCTATCTCTAATAGGTTCTTCTTGAAAACAAGTAATGATTAATCACTATATCTTCAATCACTAGTTTTTCAGATGCATCATACATGTCATAGTATTTAGCCAATGAAACAAGCTTCCCTTGCTCAATATATATTTTCTCTACCATCTTCATATCCGGCTTCCATATTTTTCTTACATTGGTGGTCTCTTTTTCAACTTTATTTTATTTTTCTTCTTCTCCAATCCTCTATTTCTTAGGAAGTGAGTCTAGTTTAGTGGACCTTGTGTTTCTCTGAGGTACAAGCTTTGTTGTCTCTTCCTATGATGTCTTTTTTTGTGGTGAGGGTGTAGATACATCTATCACATTAGAAAATAGACTAACTACCTACAAAACTTCTGGAGGTGGATGGGTCTATGTCTAGGGTTAAATCTAATAAAGTTGGAGAAAAAAACACAGAGTTGAAGGATCGGGAAGAAGGTGACGAGGTGAAACCTGAGAAAAGCTAGGAGGAAACTAATGAGAAGTGCAAAGTTGTGTGTGGGTTTACTCAGGCAGCCAAAGATCATGTTGATACTGACATGAAAATGAGTACTTGGTTGTATGAATAAATAAAATACTTCGACACCAAACATTTTAAGTTGGAGGATAGAATGGATAAAATTGTGTTGTTGTTGGCTAAGCAAAATAGTCCTAAAGATGGGAAAGATGATTGTGCTAGAGGGGATGTGATGGGGATGATGGAAAAATTGGATCTTTAAATCAATACGGTGATCAACTTCTACTTGGAGACTACTTCCAACCGTATCCAACGCATTGAGGAAACCTTCAGCAGGATCATGAAGCAGAACTATGAAGGTATGAAGGTGAATACTGATAATTTGTGGTCCCTTTTGGTTGTGCTTGAGGGAAATTCCAACCCCATTAATGTTGAATATGTTGATGACAAAGGTACCAGTTCTGTTGGCCCAGGCTCAAGAACTAGAGAAAACACTAAAAAGAATAAGATGGTCAGCTCTAAAGATATTGAGAATCTCATGGATTCTATCAAGAAATATGAGTTGTTGAAGGAGGACACTGTTGATCTCATGAAAAATATTTATTAGCTTGTCTGTTATGTTCGATCTATTTTTTGTTGTCAAACATTATTTTTTTCTGGTTGTTGGTGTTGGGGAGGTGTTTTAATGTCTTTTTCTATTCCCTAGCTCTTCCTTTTTTCTTTGATCTTGATCTTCCTATATTTTTCTTTATTGTAAAGGGTTACAATTCCCTTAAAAAACTTTTTTTTCCATAATCAAAAACTTCTGGAGGTGGAAGGGTTGTAGTAGCAGTGCTTGCCAACCCAGAAGATCTCTCTATTATTTTCTTCCTTACATCTTTCATTTCCTCTTTAGTTATTCTGGCATTATCTTCCATTTCATTAACCATTTTCTCTATCTTTCTCTTCCTTATACCTCTACACTATTCTTCTCTAACTTTAGCTGATTTCTCTTCATATGTTCCCCATATCTCCTTAGATGAATCAACTTCATATTCCATAACATGTTCTATTTGTATAACCAGAACTTCTGAACTGACTTCATAGCCCATAGGGAAACACCATTTCTTCCTTGGTACAACTGCCTCAAAACATACACAATCAGTTTCAACCATGAAAAAAATTGTATCCTTGTATCTCTCAACCAACTCTTCGGGAATTATGAATCTTTCTTTCATTTGCCTCTGTAGAATTTTGTTCATCACAAATAGTTCTCCATCCACCCATGTGTTGTTTTGTCTTCTATAACTCTGTGATATCTGAATACCAGTAGTTATTTTGTCTTTCCATTATCTAGTGTGCATTCCAGGAAACTTATGCTCAATATGGATATACATTGAACTAGAAGTGAGCCAAATCTAAAAGCCTTAGATTTATCCTTCTTGATTAACTTTACATTTTCTAAAAACTATTATGCCAGAACCTTGCATAGATTAAATGTTGTGTTTTCTTTTACCATCCTATAAGCCATCATAATAACTCCTGCTAAGACTGAATTCATACGCCTCTATCATTTTCATAATGCTCATATTATCTAGGTATCTAAACTCATCCTTCATTTTACCATCATCACCAATCATGTTTTCCATTTTGGTAGCAATCTCATAATCTCCTAATGTCTCATATTTGCAATGTATGTATGCCCTAATATCCTCTACGTTCAAGACATCGTGTGGTGTTTGGGAAAAGGCTCCTTCAGGGTCTTCCTCACAAGACTTAAAGGAATGTTTCTTGAATTTATATCTAAGTCTATCCATAACATCATAAATCAATGGTGTATCCATAACTTCTTCTTGAGTAGATAGTCTAAATACCTTAAACATGCTTAATTTCAAACTTTCGCTTTGATCAATCACGCAATGTGGTTGCTTGATAGTTTGATACTCTCTAAACTCTTCTCTCCTTGGTCACTTCTCTTCAAATGGTGAAGAAATAAGTAACTTAGATGTCTTTTATTTATTTTTAAGTGAGAAAATGTACTTTACCCAATAAAATCAACTTCTCACACTATCCAGTCAATCACAAATCTCACAATCATGAAATATGAATCTTCAGATGTTGGGATCATAGATATAAGTTCCATAATGTCTGCATACACTATAACCAATCTCGCATGAGATTACTCCTTAGAATCAGTGAATGGATATAGTCTGGTGTCTTCATCCAATGCTCCCCCTAAGGCCATGTTCAGGCATTTAGGTTAATTCATCTTTGTTAGCATCAGGTGAAGATTCAGTAGCATCTACTGTCTCTCCCTGAACCAATACCTCATTAGAATCTTTTACTTTACATACCTTACCACTATTATTATCTTCTTCTTTCTTGAAAAAAATTTCAAATTCACTTTTTTAATCTTCAAGACTCTTACCAATATCATTGTCATTCTTCTTAGTATCCATAGGAGGTGGTACTCTTCTGTTGTCTGCTCTATTTTACTTGCAAAACTTTGCTATATGCCTTAGATTATTATATTTGTAGTGTATAGGAGGTGATCTATTATGATTTACCTGTAACTTACAATACCTTGCAATGTGCCCAAGGGTATTACATTTGTAACATGTGGTTTTATCTGCTGACTCTTTCCTAATGTTATCTTGTATGTATCTAGATTGATCAAGTTTCCTACATTCTACTTTCTTGTGCCCATATGTATGACAATTAAAGCAGTAACCAGAAAAATATTTGAAAGGGGCTTTACCTCTACAATCTCTCTTCATGTGTCCAATCTTGTTGCATCCAAAACATCTACCTCTGAAAGGTCTGATTTATTCTTTAGGTTCTTCAAGAGTATGTTTTTCTCCATCAATCTTTGCATCATATTTTTCTTCTTGATTCTTGGAACATTCAGCTTCATTGAATCCCACACCAGTCATGTCTCCTTTAGATTTTTTTCTTTCTCTTTATTCATCGATTAAGTCACTTCTCATGTGAAGTATATCAATATGTTTCTTTGTCTCAACAAGTTAACCTTTTATGATCTGATTATATTTCTCCAACTCTAGATACTTGTTCTTGTAATGATCAAGTTCAGACTTCATTTGTCCCATCATAATATTAGCGTCCTTCAAAGATTCTTCAATTTTTTTTAGAATTCTTTTCTTGTTGAATCTCTTTAGTCATCATTTCATGATTAATCTTTAAATTATCATTCTCTTGTTCAAGTTGTTTTATCTGATCTGAATTATCATTTTCTAAATCCTCTTTTATTTGAACCATAAGATCATGTCTCTGACTTCTGGAAAGTTCAAGCTGATCTTTTAGTTTCTTAATGAATCCCTCAGCTCTTCTCAATTTGAATCTCAAGTCACCATTCTCTTATTTTTCTTTGTCAAGGTTTTCAAGTGTTGCTTCAAAGTTTTCTTCCAAGCTTATAGAATCCATCTTGATCTCCCTTAAGTTGGTAAACTTTCTTTTCAAGGGCCAATAACTCTAATACCAATTGTTAGGATTAAGTAATACTAAGAGGGAGGGTGAATCAGTATTACACCACTTTAAATTAAAATTAAACCAATTCCAAATAAACTATATGATTGTTTAAATTAAAATAACATAAGAAAATAACACACAACTCATTACACCATTATTTGTTGTCAAGGAAACTCTAGCCAAGGGAAAACCTCTGTGGGGATAGTACCCACAAGAATGCACTAAAGTATAATGTCCCTGTTAGGATACCTAGCCCTAATAGGAGTTGATTATTACATATTAAATTTCCTTTTTAAAGGAATATCAACCTTGTTAAAGGTATACAACACCCTGTTAGGGGTACACTAAGCTTATAGCTCTTACAACCAATACTTCTGTTACAAAGTGTTCTCATTAATGAACAAAA
>MU224334.1:10180312-10198643 GCA_018584345.1 Thuja plicata
TATATATATATATGTTACATCATTTATTTGGCTCTCAGATACAATACAAAATAGAATAAATACTTATACTAAAAGTAAATACAATGTCGGTGATCTTGTACTACCAAATTATAGGTAATTCACAATAATAATCCAACTTAACATGTTTGTATTCTATCTCATACTCCCTTAATCATCGTGACTGTTCAACTGCTATGTTTCACTGCTCCACTGTCTTCACATGTCTTCAAAACACTCTAACTCTCTGCGATAAACACCAAAACACAAGTGACCTTAACTGAAGATCATACATATCCCAAAGTGTCCTCCTCTAAGCTCCCAAGTCATCAACTATCATATATGATATTCACTGTCAAAAACAATATTTTTATACTCTGTATTTCCATTTTTATACTTAGTCAATTTCAAGACTATCTCTCCAAAATTGTACTTAACTTCAAGCGATCATTATATCAGATGTGTTGCCATAAATGAAAACCCTCAAGTGTCACATAACACTCCAAAAACATCACTTTCCAACACCATGAAATGTCAATGAATAAAGAGAAGATTTAAATATTCGGACATCAAGTTTTGACGGAAAGAACAAGGAGTTTAAAAGAGAATTGGTCTTCCATTCATGAATGTCATGAAAAGGAAGCATATTCTTTGATAAAACAATGATTGTGATGTGATGAAATTATTTTTTTCTTCCAAATAAACAACTATGAGAATGAATGACAAGGAACATCATTAATGGGTGCATGTATTTAGAAAAATAAAATCAATTCATGTGTAAAGAATAATAGATCTTTGCATGTGAGAAATTTTGGGCATGCAAGGAATGCCAAAACTCAATGGAAGAGAGAAAATTTCTAAAAATAGCAGTGGGTCTTTATATTAATAATGGATTCATGGAGAATACACAAAGAGAATTCAAAGAAACTATGATTTATTTTTAGCCATGAATAACAAATCAAAAAACAATAGCATTTGTTGCTTTAAATAGAGCATTGTGTTTTAGAAATGATCAAATGACAGTAATTTTTAATGTTGAGAAGGTGGTATGAAACATACATCAAGACCACCAAGACCATTAATGCAATCACAATGGTTCGACATGAGTATTAGCAGCTACGGGAGCAATAAACAGAGAGCTCGGAGATGTAGAATATCAATAGGTATAGTGAAAGAGAATTATCAAAGACCATGTATATGAGAGATAGTCAATTGAAAAGAGCATGTGAGAAGAAATGCAATAGCTTGAAGATAAAATGATCCTACATGATTGGAACATGAAGTTACAGAATTACTAGTGCATTCTTTGTGGTAGGTTCTTTGGTGAAAAAAGGTAAGCTAGATCTTGTCAAAACAATGACTGAAATAAAGGCCAATAAGAAATTATTTATCATTTCACTATCATAAGGATTCTAAGGGACTTTCTTGTATCACTAGTGAGAAATACAAGTTTAAAGAAAAAGACAATTTTGTGATCAACTATTGAGATCACTATCAATGTAGGAATTCAAAGAAACTATATTAACATTCATGAATGAACAAACCATGTTATATACTCAAAAGTACATTAAAAATAGAAGTTAAAACTAAGAGAGAAGTGAAAGGCCACCATTAATTATGCTTATTACATGCAAAGAAAGTAAATTCTTACTAATAATAACATTGCTTGTATAAGTATTGGCTGCAAAACAAATTGTGCATGCTTGATTAGCATAAGTTCCTTGAAATAGGATTTTTTCTACATTAAGCTATCAAAAGTAAGTATAAAAATGTATGAAAATGTTGAAATGATTCAAAATGTGTAATTACTTAACATTCATCCTTGGTTTGCAATATTGAATCAAAACAACCACCATTAATCTACTACCACTTCCTATACTGTAGGAGATCGATTAGTGATGATTTGAAATGTATGTGAAAGGTCTAAGTCTTCAAAAACCATGTATTATTGGCTAATAGATTCATATGTGGCCACCAAAACAAGAAACAAGAAGTTGCAACAAAGTTATGATACAAAGTAAACACATATACTTAAAAATCCTTCATCAAATACATAAACATTCATATGCAACACAAAGAGGACCACTATAAATACTAGCTTGCATTAATTTAAAATGATAAAACACTTATGTAATATTTTTTACAATCATACAAACAAATTTGGTTAAGGAATAAATATCAAACAACAAAAAATATTTCATACATTGCTGCTCAAAACCCTCCAAAACCTCTACAACTGATTGCAGGAGCACCAACCCCATGGTGTTTTATTAAGGTAGTTAAGTGGTAGGTTTTAGTGATTTTTTGAGTCTTGTGTGTTTAATAAGGTCCATTGAGACCATTTTTTATGTAATAAGAGAAATTTGGGGTCATTTGAATCATGTAAAAGTTGCAAAACCATGTAAAAGTTGTCATTGTCTAAGATGTCACGAGTGCAACTTGGAATGTGAAAAGTCATTGGGTAGTTAGAAGGTTAAAAGAGGGGTTTCCATCAGTTTAATGACTTATAATTTCTTTAAATATCCCATGTAAATGTTGATAAGTGAGTTTTTTGTGGTTTTTGAAGAAGATTAAAAGAAAAGAAAACTCTACCTTTGAAACCCTCATTGTTTTCTAATTTTTTACTGTTATAGTCACTTTGCACGCATGGTAAAACCTTGTATAGACACATGAATGCATTAGACCATACCCAAATGAAATTTATCTAATTATAGTTTTATTTGGTTCAATTTTGAGTCATTTTTATGGATAAGTGAATGAGTTGTGACCATTTTTGTGACAGTACCCTGTTTAGAAATATTTTCCCTGAATTTGCAGTTAGAAAATGTGGTTGTATAATTATGTATGGGCTAGTAAGAACCTATAAATTTTTGATTAGGAAGATATTGATGTTAAAAAAAATTATTACTTCCATAAAAATTATTTTTGATTTTTAAGGGGTCAAACAATTCAATTTATGAAAACTTTCATGTGATTTCCCGTGAGAGATCCTGTCACTGGCCAATGGGAAGGTTGTAAAGACTTTGTGACTGTGTCAAACTAGTATTAGAGATACAATTATTTCCTAATAAGAACCTAATAAGGGAATAATTTGGGAGAAGACAAAGGTATTTCCTAAGGAAAGGAAAGAAAGGTTTTATAAGGTCATAAGGGAAGAAGAGTGTGGTCATTATCTAAGATGTCAAGAGTGCAAATTGGAAAGTGAAAAGTCATTGGGTAGTTAGAAGGTTAAAAGGGGAGTTACCACTAGTTGAATAGAATATAATGGATTTAAAAATCCCATTTAAACATGGATAAGTGAGTTTTTGGTGGTTTTTGATTAAGACTAAAAGAAAAGAAAACTCTGCATTTGAAACTCTCACCGTTTTCTAATTTTTTCTTGTTATAATCACTTTGTATGAATGGTACAGCCCTGTATGGATACATAAATTCATAAGACCATACCCAACTAAAATTTATCTGATTATAGTTTTATTTGGTTCAATTTTGAGTCATTTTCATGGAGAAATGAATGAGTTGTGACCATTTTCATGACAATACCCTATTCAAAAATGTTTTCTCATAATTTATAGTTAGAAAATATGTTGGTATAATTATGTATGGGCTATTAAAACCTTATAAATTTTTGAGTAGGAATATGTTTATGTTACAAACAAACTTTATTCCTTCCAGAAAAATTAATTTTGAGTTTTAAGGGGTCAGACAATTCAATTTTGGAAAATTGTCTTGTTATTTCCTATGAGAGATCCTATCACTGGACAAGAGGTAGGATGCAGAGACTTTGTGGTTGCATCAAATTCTTAGATAAAAATGGTGATACAATGAAATTTTGAGAGAAAAAACACATTGAAGATCAAATCCTTACTATCAATTAAGGGCAAGCAAAAGTAGTCATGATTGGTAGCATGACAAGAATGAGGTCACTGTCATAAGCTGCTACCATCAAGAGATCCATTTAAAGGAGTAGCAGTCAAAGGGGTGATATCTATGGTGTTAAAAGTGAAGGGCCAAATGAAGGGATAGTCACTTAATAATTAATAATTCTTGAGTCTCCAATCAAAGCATGAAATGAGGACATCGTTGTTGATGAAAAAAATACATTGACATTCAAATGGCGTTGATTTGTAAGAGTTCAGTCCTATATTTAATGAGTAGGATTAGGGGAGTTTGTTTCCAGATTTTAAGGATATGACAGAGCATTGATTTTTTTTTTCAAAAATTTTTGCAGTGTCAGTATGTCTTGACTTTTGGGGTGTAGATCTGGTAAGTCATAATTTCTAGAATTCAAGAGTGCAAGTTTCTAAATCCAGCCATACTTAATTTTGTGGGTGGACCAAGCTAATTTTGATTGCATTTGATTTGTCATTAAGATAAAATATTTCACTTATTTTTTATCTATACATTATTCAAATTTATAAAATTAAAAACTCATTTAATACAGCACGTGCACAACCAACACTAAAAAATACATATTGTTAGTGTACTCGAATGACATTTTTAAAGATAAGTCACAATGAATGTAAAGAAACGTCACCATATAAAGATTCATAAAGAATTTAACATAAAATAACCATACATGAAAAGAGAGGTAATGAAGTACCATACCGTTTCTAGACTAATCTTAAACTCTTGAAGTTTGTTGTGACATCGCTGGAGCTTTTCGCCATTTGAATTGATTTCTAGAAGTTCTTTTTCAAGCTCACCAATTTTTACCTGCATGAAAGATATAGCTACCAAATTTAAAATTCAATGAAGCATGTTAGATCTATTTTACATTTAAACATACAATTTCCAAAGATTTAAATTTTAAACAAGAAAATGTATTATGGTTTGTTGTTTTGAGAGTAAATCGGTTTTGACAACAAAATAACAAAGATATGTTTTGCAAACGAAAGAGTATTTCTAATTAAACAATGTAGAAATAATTACAAAATGATTCATGTCTTTATATATAATACACAAATCAAAGAGTGTAATTCATTAAGAACATGAAGGTGTCATGATACAACAATACCACTATGGGCTAAAAGCATCAGAAAATCTAAAGGACAATGATTTGAATATCAGGACAAGAATCTCCAAAGGTACAATTATATAGCATGAACAGTAGTGTTTTTGTATAGTGCATTCATGAAATACACAGCATGATCAAGAAGACATATGTAATCCTAGATTTGAAATAAAATGGCCAAATACTTAGTATTTGGAAGCCAAGAATACATGAAACTTACAGTAAGTTCTTGTACAAAATTTTCAATCTTAAAATTGAGCACATATATCAGGTACAGAATCTCTGCAGTCATAATAGGAATAAAAATACCAATGACCAAATGTTGTTTTCTACTATATATTGTGTGTATAGTTGTAACTATGAAAGCATGTTTCTGTGAAGACAAATTGATGTTGCAGAGATATTCGAAGTCAAGTATGGAATATCCAAAATGAGAACTAGAATTTGCAATAGTAAATGATGAATATCCTTGATATAAACAATGAATGAAAAGATCTAAAAATAAGGAAACTTGTAGCCGCAGTCATAGAATTGATACAGAGGTCAATGAAAGAAAAGCTATAGTTACTTACACAAATACAACATCAAATCATTCATATATATTGCAAATTTATGGGGAATAATGCAAGTACAGTTACATAAGAGAATTTATGCAACATTTCATTGTTTAAAACTACAGATACATGTTTAGATTCTATGTGCCATAACAAGTTTTTTAAAATCCCTCCAACATTCATCTTCAAAAATGGATGGTTTCAAGTCATTTCAGGATGCACTATTGATTACTTCCAGTATTTTCTTCTGTAAAGTCTCAACAAAAAGAACATAGAGTCGTGGGTTGAATAATAAATACTCTGGGTTTGTAGAGTTTATGTGCATTATCACTAAAGAATATTAATGCTTTGATAGATTTCAAAAAAGGGTTATATATTTTTTTTCCCATTGACAAAATCAACAACCATGAAAGCGACTTCAAGATCACAAATCTGGAATATCAAGTACAAAAAGAAAATCAATGTTTCAGATTTTGAGTCGAATAAAACATGCCCCATAAAATTTCTAGAGAAACCCTTGAGAAAGAAGAGAGGAAATGTACAGAAGCATTTTCTACAGAGCTCAAAATCTTAAATTAAAATTTGCAGATACACTTGAGACACAATTTTGTATCTTGGAAAATAAATTGGGAAAACTAACAAAGGTAGCAGCATGATTCACCATTTTTTTGCACTTTTTGATAAAAATCAGTGGCTCAGAGAAAATTTGAGAGCTTATCTTTGATGTTGCAGCTTGCACAATCTGTGAAAGGGCATCGAAATCCTCATTCCTCCATTGTGAAAGCTGGAGAACACAAAAATATCTGCACAAAACCCTCCAGCAAGCCCTATTCTCATGGTGGCGGCTCAATCGTAGTAGAGTGGAAGTGAATGTGAAAAATGAGTTTAGGGCATATGCTTCTAGCGTTATCTTTTGCTTTAGGTTTTTTTTTTGGGGGGGGAAGCACATGGTGTTTTGAGAGCCCGCAAGTTTTATTTTTTAGCAAAGCATATTTTGTTTTTAAACCTATGTTAATATTATTAAATAATTATCTCTGTGTAGGTTATACCTAAAGCATTCACTCCTTGATTTTTAATGGGATTATTAATTTTTGGGGCCGTGGGTTATAAAATAAAATTATATAAATATATTTACTTGATAAATATAAATTCTTCAATTTATATTTATTAAGTAATTTCTTTATATAATTTAATAAATATAAATAGGAGGTAAATTTAATGGGATTATTAATTTTTGGGGTGGTGGATGACAAAATAAATGATATGTTTTAAATTTACCTCTAATTTATATTTATTAAATGATATAAATATATTATTTGATAAATATAAATTCTTCAATTTATATTTATTAAATAATATCTTTATATCATCTAAAAAATATAAATTGGAGGTAAATTTATAAATATCATTTTTTGTTCAAAATATTTTGCACATGAATTTTGTAATAATATTAATTAAATGGTGCGGCTATAAACCATTTTAATTAATATTATGCTTGAAGGTATTATTTTGAGGATGTAAAGTGAGTGGAAATACTTTTGCATGTTTTGGAGGAGTTCATTAGTGGAGGGGATATTTTCAGATCTTGCGTTATTATTGGACATATTACATGGGGTTTTTTTCATTTTCCTATACACTTGGAAGCTCATTTTTCAGTGGAAGGAGGGCATTTTTTTTCTTGCATGATCAGATATACCTGAGGAGGGGTTTTTATCTTTCCAACACTTAGTGGGCATATTTTAAGGCATTTCGATGCAGTTTGAGCCCTCTTGAGTTTGTTTTCTATTACGCATGGTTACAAAGTCAACATCAAGGAACACAAAATAAGTAATACAATTCTACAAGTGTCTCAAATATCATCTTAAATTTCATGTATTGGTTACCAGTAATATGAGGGTCAAAAATGTCAAGTAATCTTTCATAATTTTTGAGGATACATAACATAGTACAAAAGACAGTGCAAAACTCGATGCCAAAGGCTAGAGGCACTTTTGCACTGACTTTTTCTCCAAAATAAAGGTGTTATTTTAGGCGCTAATTTTAGGTGCAAAATACACTAAAATTCAGCGCTATTTTAGGCACTAATTGTTAGTTTTTTGTAGTGCTTCTTGGAAAGAGTAATTTTGAGGTAGAGATTTCACTTCAATTCATGTAGTCAGAGAGAATGCTAATGGACCAAGCAAGGATGTTATAGTGCCGATTGTTAAAAATGATTGTTTCAATATCAAAATTTGCATTAAAAAATGCAAGGAAAGCAACACAACTTCCAGGCCTCATCAAATTTTTATTTGAAGGAATGTCTTTTGTTCATTGACAGTAAAGGTCAATGGAACCTCATTAAGGGTAGAAGTCTCTAAATTTTTTATGTTTAGGGAAAGAAGTGGGCAAACAAATAGGAGACAATAGTAAAAAAAAAATACCCTCATTACAGTTTGTGAGGAAAGTACAAGAGTAATACAATCTTATTAATTTAGAGGGCAAAATAAGAACTGACATATCTAAAACAAAGGAACATTCAATTATCTATCCAATTAAATGAAGGTTTATAGAGTTCATAAATTCATATTGATATCAAATTCGATAGAACAAGGAAGTTATGAGGGGAAAGAATGGTCATAGAATAGAGTTCCAATGGCTACAGGAATAGTCACAGAATAAAGTTTCAGTGGCTGCAGGAAAAGTCAATGAATATAGTTTTGGATAGTCTATGAGGGGGGTTCTTTTTTGCATGAATTTTAGATAGTTTTGAAGCAGTTTTAGAAGCAATTCTACGTCATTTTTGGACCCCATGTGATGCACACATGCATAAGGATAGTTTTGGGGTCTTTGTAATGCATAATGCTAATTTAGGAATTAATTTAGGTGTTAATTTAGGCACTAACTAAGGCGCTAAATTAGGCACTACATTAGGTGCTAATGCAGGTTTTAAAATAGGCGCTAATTTGGGTGCTAAACTAGGCGCTAATTTAGGCACAAAAATAGGTGCTAAGTTAGGTGCTGCTAAAATATGTGCTAATTTAGGTGCTAAATTGGGTGCTAATTTAGGCACTAAATTAGACACTATTAATTTAGGAGCTAACTTAGGCACTAATTTAGGTGCTAATTTAGGTGCTAATTTAGGAGCTAAGTTAGGTGCTAAAATAGGCGCTAAGTTAGGTGCTACTAAAATAGGCACTAATTTAAGAACTAATTTAGGTGCTAAATTGGGTGCTAATTTAGGCATTAAATTAGGTGCTAAATTAGACACTACTAATTTAGGCACAAAATGATACGCTAAATCAGGCGCTAAATAATGCATGATTTAGCGCTTACATTTTTTTGTCACAAACAACACCAAAAATAGTGCCATCCAGAAAATTAACGCCGACTTTTCATAAAATTAGAAAATTTTACATTGAAAAAGTGGGTGGAAGCAAAAAAGGGAGTTAATTTTCTATTTTTTCGTAGTGGTGGGAGATAATGAATCCTAACAACTTTTATGATCTGACTCCAAAGACGCATTTATTTGGGTTTAACTATACCTTGTATTCTTGGAGTCTTTCAAAGACTGGTCACAATACTGATAAATGCATATTTCTCTCTAGGGATTTATCCAATATGTCATCAACATAGTATTCCATGGTTATATGCATCATTTCATGAAAGATAGTCATCATTGCTCTTTGATATGTCGTTCCTATATTTTTTAGACCGAAGGGCTGACACACCAACAATAAGTACCCCATGCATAAGTGAAAGTTTTTTTACGTTGATCTTTTGGTGCTATCTTGATCTGATTATATATGGAGAAACCATCCATGAGTGACAACATCTTATATCCTGAAGTGAGATCAATAATCATGTCTATTTTTGGAAAGTGGAAATCATCTTTTGGGCAAGCCAAATTTAGATCTCTGAAGTCAGTACAAATTCTTATATCTCTACATGAATTAGATATCGATACTAGATGGATATCTAATCAACACAATTAATAGGTCTAACAAATATTGTATCTAGTAGCTTCTTCAATTCAACTTTGACCAATAGTGCAATCTTTGGATGCATCTTTCGTAGCTTTTGTTTATATGGCTTTGCCCCCAACTTTAGTGGAAAATGATGTAGGATTAATTTTGGATCTAACTCAGGCATGTTAGAGTATGACCAAGAAAAGTTAATTTGTGTATCCTTAAATAACTGAATGAACTGTTCTCTTTCTTTTGGTGTTAATGGTTTTTCCAAGTGGATTAGTCGTTGTGTTTCTTCAGTGCCAATATTGATTGTTATTGTCTTCTTTTCTAGTAATAGTGACTATTCTTTTGTAATGGGAAGTATATGAATATTTCCATCCTTGGACACCTTAGAGAGGTTTTCACCTTCGGATACATCTTTTGTTTTTACTATTTTGCAGCTAGAAGGTGTCTTTCAGTTTTCACCTAATAGCCTTATATTTTATTTTTTAATTTTACAACTAGAGGATTAATCTAACTCCCCAAAGTATGTTGTGCTATCTAATTCAATGTTGAAACATTCCTTGTGGTCTCCCATAGGTATGACTTTTCTTAGTCTAAAAAATTCAGAAATAACTTCATCATTTTCAAAAATGTATATGGTCAGTGGATTTTGTTGTTCCCAATCTATAAGTTCAGAATAAACAAAAGCTATGTTGTCTTTGGTTTGGAAGGACAAAATTGGGATTTCTCTCAAGGTATTCATATATGATTCATACATTGATTCATGATTTTTAGATGAGGATGAGGATGATTTCTTAGATCGAGCCCAAAATTCTTTGATCCATGCTCAATGGTTTGTGAGCCTATCTTGTAAAGAGAGTCGGGCAATAACAGTGTTAAATTGGAAGATGTTGGTAGTGTGGGGGGAATTCCATTCATAGTCATTCGATTCTTTGTCTAAATGGAATTCCTCAAATGTCTCAAATTGTTATAATGCAAGCATGAATATCAGAGGGTAGCGAGATATTTGTGATGCCTTCTGTCGATGGTCTATAACCTAAGTCATGATGCTTTATGTTTTGGATTGGTGAAATTGGCTCAATAATTCCTTGTTCCTTTTTCCTAATCTAGAGAATCCATTAAACCCATGTTTTTAGATAATGGTATACCCCTATCCATATTCACATGATGGAATTTTGACCTTAGAGGGTTCTTCATCTGTATACAACCAGGAAGATAAATTATCTTCTATGATCTCTTCATGAATGTCTCCCCATCATATAAAAACTTTCAGTGGATAGATAAGTGTCAGATTTTTCTTCTTCTGAAGAGGTTTCCTAGGCTTTCCATATGAAAGGGGGTAGATCGATAGCTTGCCTACATAGAAGAAGTCAGCATACTAGTATTCTCCACATCCATTTTCTTTGACTTGGATTTTGAGCTTTGATGTAGTTATTTCAATTAATTTTTCTAGGTTTGCACAATCTATGTGTTGAGATGAAGAGGCAATAGATGCCTCCTGATTGTTGTGTACTTGATTGGAAATAGGCACTCTCAGATTTGTGCAGTACATAAAAGGATCTCTATCACTAGGCACAATGATTTGAACTATATCACGAGGAAATTTCAAACATTGATGATAAGTAGAGGGTACTTCTTGCATGGAATGGATCCATAGTCTTCCTAAGATCATGTTGTAACCCAACTCTAGGTCCAGTTCTTAGAATGTAGTGTCTTGTGTTGCTAGACCTAGTCTAATTGGGAGGCTTATTATACCTCGAAAAGGGAATTCTTCGTCATCATATGCTCTTATTATGATCTTCTTGGTAACATCTACACAACTGTCAGAATATCCTAGTGCCTTTACCAATTTTAGGGTAGACTCCTATGATTTTATGGAGGTGGACAAAGACTTCAAGGTGAAAAGGATCATTGTGAGATAGTTTATGGGTTAGGATATCTTTCTCAATGAAGGAAATGTGATTTTGTGTGGATAGATTTCCCACCATGGCTTGAAACTCATCAATATTTATGTCTTTTGGAACAGATGTTTTTTGTAGGGTTGCATCTAATGCATCTTTGTGATTTGGCGATATGTGACGCACTTAATAGATGGAAATTTGTGCTGAGAACTTCTTCATATGGTCCAATAGGTTATATTGACCTGGTGCTAAGGTAGAAAATTTATTTGGTACTACATATTTTGATGGAGCTCCTTGCACTGTGACTTTAGAATGATGGGTAGTAACATCACAACTGGTGTCAAGACCTCAAATAGTAATAGTAATTATGGTTAGATCAAGATTAGGTTTGGGATAGGTGAATTTTGCCTTATTGTTATGTCCATAAGTGGAGGCCTTACCTTTTTCATGATCCATCAGTGGCTTTGTGAAGACTTTGTGATCTTGATTGGTGGTTCCCATATTTGTGATAACTTCTATTTCAACTTGATCAATGAAATATTGGACAATATGCTTCAATTGTGTGTAATTGCCTATCTTGTGTTCCTTAGTTCTGTGATAGTCATAATAAGTGTTGTTGTTCCACCATGTTTCTTTTTTGGTACCTTTGTAATGTCTCATTTTAGGTAAGGTGACCGAATGAGATTGTAGTAATTTCTCAAGAATCTTCTCAAGAGGTTCTACAAGAAACAAAAATTCTCAATGTGGAGTGATTTTCTTTCTTGCAGGACTTTTTTGGTAGGTCTGGTTAATTGCTTGGTTGGTTGTATCAATATTGTTAACCGACTAGGTAGTTTGTAATGATTGGTTTTGCTGAGAAAGTTTTGGTGGTGCTTGTATGTGCATGACTAGTTGGACCATCTTAGCATCAACAAAACCTTCATTTGTCACATTTTTGTTTTTATACCAGCATTTGGATTTTTCATAAGGTTTTGATTTATTGGCCACTTTCTTGATGGCTCCCTTTAAGGTGAGAGATCTTTCTACTTTTAGCCCTTGCTCGGCTAGCTCTTCAAAGGTTTCAATTTGTTGGGAGTTTAATTCACACATCATGTCCAGTTGAGAATTTTTGATGAACATATGGATCTTCTCTTTTATGTGTATGTGGAAAGATTCTCTTGAGGCAAAACTTCTTTACCTTTGTAAGAATGAGTCAAATTTCTCACCACTTTTTTGTTTTGTTGTGCAAAGATCCATTAATGTTATTTCCATGACAATGTTATGTGAATAGTGGGATATGAAATTCTCATCTAGTTCCTTCCAGGATCGTATCCCATGGGGATTTCTATAAAATCACTCAATGGCTGGCCCACTGAGACTTTTTGGAAAGAGTCTCATTAAGTAGGTTTCATCGTATGCCACTTCTATGCAAGCTGTGAAGAATTCTCGTATGTGGTCTCAGGGATCAAACTTTTCCTTGTATTTTTTAAATTTAGGCATCTCAAAATTGTGTGGAAAAGGTGTAATTTAATGTTCAAAGGCACTAAAAGGGGGGGTGAAATAGTGCACCCACAAAACTGAAAAAAAACTTAAGTATCTTCCATAAGATCCAAAATGCAAAAGTTAATAGCACATAGAAACTTAAACACATAAACCATTCACATCAAATAGACACAACACACAATATTTTCATGTGGAATCCCTTGTTAGAGAAATAAAACCATGTGTAGAATGGATTCCACAAATTTCACTAGTGAACCAAGAAATCTTCCCTGTTAGGAGCTGTTATTATCACCCTTTTAGGGGTATACCCAGTTAAGAGTATTCTATCCTGATTAGAAGCTAACAAGTCCTGTTAAAGACTACTGTATTAAGAGATTTCAAAATCCTTCTAAGAGTTACTTGATTAGATAATTTTACACTTCAGATCATGTTAGAGATCATGCTCACACTGTTAGGAGTGACCTTGTTAAAGGATTTAACTTGAAAACCTGTTAAGGCCTTCCTTGAGATAGACTCAAGAATGTCTAATTTGAATATGACCTCTCAGTCTGACAAATCTGCTTCTTCTTTGATCACTATGCCACCTTAGACATGAACCAAATCCAAACAATCATCAATTATGATCACAACACCTATAACTATTACCCTAATTCACAATATAATTTTACTTTTATATCAAGTTATACAAGTCGACCTTTCAACTTAAAACATTTTACCCACCTACCTAAAGTTCAAATTTGATCTCGCCAAAACACATTGTTCAGCCCAATAAATTTAATACAATATAAATTAGATCACAAATAATCATTAAATAAGATCAGACTGATCAGGAAACTAATCAAATAAAACTTGTTCTAACTGTCCTCTATTCTTCTTTCCAGTGACACCCGAATCTTCAATAACTTGATCAATTATTCAAACTAACTTATGTGATGGTAGACATAGGTATAGATGCCTCTATAGATGATAATTACATGATCACGCACCTTAATTTGATCTCCACCTCCATATTTGATCGTTTGAGTGTCACTCATTGTTGTTTAATTGATTGACTATACACTTAGTCAATTCTTCAATTGAATCTTCATTACCATCAGTACAGTTGATCTCTCATCTCCAAGTATATATCATGTTTCTAGCAATGACAACACCTCAAAACAATACTATGATCAAAACATAGATCATCTTCACCAAATGCCAACAATCTCCCCCTTTGGGATTGATGGCAACACTTAGAAGAATAAACATGAAATTTTCCTAAGTGTTGAATCTACTACAAAATGAAAAATACATTGCATTGCATTTGCAGTAAACAAATTCAGATATACTCCCTTAGGAATTACAATCATGTTTACTACATCCCTTAACCCTTACAAAAATAACTTAGCCAAATTTCAGCTTAATTACATCGTTAATTTACATTATCTCCCCCTTTGACAACAATGACAAAGGTATGAAAAAATGTCAAAATTGTATTTATATAGGAGTAGTATCACCTAGTTACATTCTACATAAAATATCACTAAAGTTGACCTTCAAAATCTATAGATCACTATCCCATGTCTTTAGTAGAACTTCCATTGTAGCTAGCTGCCCACTTAACAAAAATGTGAGCTCTTCCAAACCATCAATAGTACATACATCAGGGAATGCCAAATATTTTTTAGCCTCCTTTAGTCCCTATTGCAATGCTTCTAGCTTTAGTATCAATAAACTTTGTAGCTCAAAACAATTAGAAATCCTCTTGTCTTGTTAACATGGATTGGTTGTCACTCTGTACCTCCTATTGTGTTTATTGATGATGATTTACCTTTTGTTGAGGTGCAGAATCAATATGATGCTCTTATGGTTGTTGTTTCTATCAATCAAAGTATCATTCGTAGAACATTAATTGACAATGGATCTGAGCTTAATTTTTGTAGCATGGATATGCTTAAGGATATTAAGCTCGATCTTAAAACCATTCAACCAGATAATATCCTATTCATGGATTTGATAATATTGCAAAGAAAACTTTTGGTATTATTATGCTACCTATTAAGGTTGCTCCAGTTCTTCTCAATACACCTATTCACTTTATGCCTGGACCTCTCAATTATAACCTTTTGTTAGGTAGACCTTAGTTACATACTATGCATGTGATTCCTTCTACTCTTCATCGTAAGGTTAGGTTCATTTATAATAATCTAATGTATACACTACATGTGGATGATGCGCCAAATCCTTGCCTAAATATAGAATATGCTAAGGTTCCTTAACCTATACAACCAAGTAAAGAACCTGAGAAACCACCTGAAGTTAAACAAACTGAAGCTCCATCCTCCTCTTTGACTGAAGATGAATGGGGAACATTGGATTATAATCCTTCTTTTATGGGAGAATATAAATTTTCTGATTTAGAGTTTATGAAAGAGAAAAGGGGGTTTGAAAAATAAGTTTTTATTCCTTCTCCACTTTCGAAGGAATTAAAAAGTAAATTTGTTGCTGCTTCCCTTGAAGAAACAATCGAGAAAATAAAACCAAATTTCTATGACATTGTGACATATGTAACTCCTTTAACTCAATCTAATATGGCCAATAGATATGGTTCCGGTTATCATTTACTCAGGAAATCAAGAATCAATGGGAAAGGATGTGGTAAGTATGAATAGGGTATACAAGTGCCCTTGGACAATGAAGTTTATGATTATAGTTATGGGCTAGGATTAAATCCTTATAAACAACCATCATCTTTTCCTCTTAATGTCAATCATATCTGTGGTGGACATTTGAAATTGGTTAATCTATTTCTCCTTGACATGGATCAAAAACCTAGTTTGGATATTTTTCCTGAGGATGAGGCCTTAGCCTATTTTTTAGGGGCTTATCAAGATCTACCTACATTTAATCATAAAAGAAGAAAGCCCTATTATCTTAATAATGAAGCCTATTTTGGATAACATGATGAATAAGATATTTCTCCTTTGCCAATGGATTCTCCCATGCAAAGTAATTTATTAATAACTAAGACTATGGAAGTTCAAATGGATGAGAGTGACTCAGAAAAAACAATCAAAGTAGGGAAATGTTTGAACCAAGATGAAAATCATCAATTGGTTTCCCTCTTGCTTGAATATAAGGATATATTTTCTTGGACATATTCGGATATGCCAGCTATAGATCCTAAGATTGTTACTCACAATATTGTTCTCAAACCTAATGTTAAACCTGTGAAACATAAAATCTGAATGATGAATCTATTGAAGAGAATTATTCAATTGTGTATTATCATTGATGTTACACATGTATATACACTTATGTAGTGGTTTTACACTAATGTCTACATTCAGACCAAGCACAATTGGTAAACAGAATGAGTTGAGATTGGGCATTGAAGAAGTTCAGTGTTGACCGAGTTCACTCGGGCATTTCAGTCTTGATTGGGCATTCAGTTGAAACCGACTAACAGTGATTTATATTATGTAATTAAATGGTTATATGAGGCCGATTTTATTATGATTTATCATTTAGATTTTGTTCAAGCCGACTTGACAGGGTTTACCATGTATTTATGAAAGGTCAAGTTTGGATTGAATGGGTTGTTGTTATCAAAATCTGAAAGCGAAAGTAAAAGGCAGAAGTGTCAAATTCTGTGACATGAAGAGTGAAGGAGAAATCAGATGGGATTCTGATTAATTACAAAACACTTAGAGCTGCAATAGAATATCTGGTCAGGAAGGATCTAGTTACAATCAAGCAGAGATTTGAATCAGCAAAGACAGTTGCTTACACATACTGGTAAATCCATTGTTACTTTCTAACAATTGTAGTAGTGATCAAAATCTCTTAACAGAGTATACTTAACAGTCTTTTGTAAATCCTCTCACAAGGTAGCATTTCCAGATTGAAGTGTTACAGACCTCTAACAAGGCCACTCCTCACAAGGTGATTAAATCCTTTAACAAGGTCACACCTAATAGTGTGTTATTGTAACCTTTAACAGGGTTGTCTCCTAATAGGGCTCACTTCAGAAGAGTGAAAAATAGTAATTAGTTACATTGGTGGTTTTTCCCATATTGGGTTTCCATGTTAAATCTTGGTGTCATATGTGTACTTGTTACTTGTTTTATGTTTTATGTTTTATGTTTCTACACTTAATCACTAAAGTATAAATTGCATTAAAGATTTCTTTGACACCCGAGTAATAGTATTAAATTATTTAGACATATAAGGGACAAGGATTTTTTTTTGGAGTAATTGATTCACCCCTCCCCTCTCAGTTACTTATCTTATTTCCAACAAATGGTATCAGAGCTTCAAGTGCTTTCAAGAAAGGTTTCAAGGCCTAAGCTAAAGATCAGAGATGTCTTACATGAGGGAGATCCCAAAGCTAAACAAAGACAATTTCCTACCATGGCAGGAACTGATGAAGCTACATCTATCTACTATTGGAGATGCAGGTTTACAATTCTTAGAGACCAAATATGTTGCACCAACAGGGACTATGACTGTGGAACAGATGATGGAACAGAAATTTCATAACATAATGATGATTTACATAGCTTCCTCACTCAGCTACTTAGAATTTGAATAAGTCAAGGACTGCCCTACAGCCTATGATATGTGGAAGAAATTGTAGGACATTCATGTAGGTGATGCAAATGTAAAGAGAGCTAAAGCAGAAAGTCTAAGAGGACAATTTGACCAAATGAAAATGAAAGAAGGAGAAGATATCACAAAATAAAGTGAAAGAATCAAGAAGATTGTAAGTGCCATCAGAGCAGCAGGTGGACTAATTGAAGATACCACAGTAGTCAACAAGGTACTCAAAAGTTTACTTCCTATCTATGCTATTAGAGTTTCATCCATTCAATAAATGAGGTGCAACAAAGACATTACTTTGGATACATTAGTGGGAACACTTACAACCTTTAAGTTGGACAATTTTGACAGCTATTCTCCTGGCTCTAGCAATCTTGAGTCTACATTCAAAGCCAAATTGAACCTTGGTAAGAAGGTAGATACTCTAAACGAAAGCAAATTGAAAGTGACAGCAATGATGAATCTGATGATGAAGATATTGACATCATTGAAGCACTACTTGCAAGAAGAGCTACAAAAGGAAAATACAAAGGAAAGATACCATTGATTTATTTCTCATGCAATGAGGTTGGTCACATTGCTGCAAAGTGTCCTATTTAGACTTAGAATTGTCACCCTAACTCAGGCATTAGGGCTACACGACAATGCTATCCTAACAATAAAAACCTTCTCTAGTTGTGGGTGGACTATGATTGAGAAGGAGTCTCTAGATTCTAGGTCAGTTCCTATATGATATGGAATATCACCTCCTGGTTTGTAACTTAATGGGAAAAGGGAAGAAGGATTTAAAACTAAATGGGAAATGGGGTGATACACCAAAATGAAATTAGACTTTATTTGGAAAAAATAATGCAG
>MU224334.1:10214268-10225932 GCA_018584345.1 Thuja plicata
CCTTGTATACTGAATTCTTTTCAGCATTTATAGAGTTTACAATACATCAGGCTTCTCAGAGCCAATGACCTTTCCTCTTCTTGGAATACAAAGAGACAGAATACAAAGAGAAAGACTTTTCAAGTCTAAGAACTCGAACAGTCATTATGAATCTGAAACTCTTCATCTTCAGCCAGCATCTAACATGATCTGCAACTGGCATTCATCCTTTCTTAGGTGTATTAAAGAAAATGCAACCTAGTTTCTGTTGTTATTTCATAAGAAATCAATTTCCATAATGCAATTGGCGGAAAATCCCAAACTGAATGCTTTCAGCGAAAAATACCAAAAGAGCTTCTCCTTTCGGAGAATTAGAAAAGAGCTTGTCCTTTTTAATAAATTGGGCCCACCTTATAATACTTAAGCTTGCGGAAAAACACCAGCTAAGTGCGAAACTCGCACAAAGTAAAGTTCTGCCCTTTGCAGAAAATTACCAACTGAGGTAGAATTCTGCCACGGAGAAGGTGAAATCCAATTCTCCGCTTTGTGTCTTTCTTACCCAGAAAATAGAAAAAGTGCTTCGAAAGCCGGTTGTGGGGTCCACCATAGCGCTCTTTCTTCTCTTCTGCCTTTTGTAGAAAATTACCAATTGAGTGCGAAACCCGCACAAGGCAAAGTTCTGCTTTGCGGAGAATTACCAACCAAGGTAGAATTCTGCCGCGAAGAAGGTGATTTCTGAAATCCCACCGAGCTCGTTCTCGCTCATCTTGTAACCAAATTGCTCACTTTTTGTTGCATTATGATCATTAAGACCTGTAGAATCGATCCATACTAGTCTGCGATCTTTGCCTGAGAAAGAAATATCGATTAGAGCACAAATCTTTGTCGGGTTGGGATCTACAACTTACCCAAATATGAAAGGATCTCAGGACAACCCACCCGGCTAAGAGGAGGAAAGGCAATGACAAGAAAACCCGACAAAGATAGCCTACCTAAGAAATATTTAGACATAGACTCAGACTGACTTGACATGACCAAAATGCCAAAAAGGGGTGACTGAAAGTCAGACAACATGCATCAAGGTGCCTATTGCTAGGTTTTCACCAAGATGATCATTTTTTCAGGACTTTTTCCAATTTTTAAATTTTTTTAGGACATTACTATGTGTGTGGTGTTGATCACCGAGAATGCCTTAGGTGTAGAACTTCTTCAGATGGAGAGTATTTATGGGCTCTTGAAGTGGATCTCCTTTAGGTGTGGAGAGTCGATAGGCTCTAGAGCCGAATGCTGTAGTAATGATATAAGGACCAAGGCAGTTGGGTTCAAACTTCCCCTTTTTCTCTCTAAGTGACTGATTACAAGGATTTTCTCTCAACACAAGGTCGCTCACCTGAAGTTCTCTAGGTCTGACTTTCTTGTTGTACCCTCTTGAGATTCTTTTTTTATAAGCTCTAAATTGATTAAAGGCCATTTTCTGACGTTCGTCCAGCAGCTCTAGTTCTTGGAGTCTCAAAACTTTGTACTCTTCCTCTGGTACAAGTCTACGTAAAGAAACCCTAAGAGATGGGATTTCTACCTCGAGGGTAAGACTACTTCTGCCCCATATACTAGTGTAAATGGGGTTGCCCATGTAGGTTTTTGGATGCTTGTTCTGTAAGCCCATAATGCAAGATTGATCTGCATGTGCCAATCTCTTCCAGGCTTGTTAACTCTACGATGTAAGATTTTCAACAAATTTTTGTTTGAGGCCTCAGCTTGTCCATTACCTTGTGGGTAATAGATGGAAGAACAGTGTTGTGTGATTTTGGATTTTTCACACAACTCATCCATAGTGTTGTTCTTAAATTGTCCTCCATTGTCAGTGATGATGGAGGAAGGTATGCCATAGCGAAAAATGATGTAGTTTAGAATGAACAGTGAGACATGTTGTCATGTCGCTTTAATGAGTGGGATCACCTCAACCCACTTGGTAAAATACTTAGTAGCTGTAATAATGAACTTGTGTCCATTAGAAGATGAGGGGTAAATCTGCCTAATGAGATCAAATGCCCATTGTTGAAAGGGCCAGTGTGTTACAAAAGGAATGAGCTCCCTTGCTGGAGGGTGTATAAGATTTCCATGTAGCTGACATTTCTTACAAGTTTTTGAGAACCTGATAGCTTCTTTCTCCATATCTGGCCAATAATGCCCTACTCTAAGTAGTTTTCAGGCCAGAATCAAAATGTTAAAATGAGAACCACAAATTCCTTCATGGACTTCAGACAACACATGTTTAGACTCTTCTTTTTCTAAACACCTAAGTAAAGTACCATCTAATCCTTGCATATACAAATAGTTGGCCACAAGAACATACCATGAGGCATTGCAGATGAGGTGTCATTTTTCATTTTTGGTTAGTCCATCAATAATGACCTGATGGTGCAGGTAAGAGTAAACATGGTGATAACGGGAGGATTCTTGTTCAATGACTGAACATACCATTTGGGAGTCAGGGGAGTTGTAGGAAGGGAACTGGATTTCTTCCACCAGGAACTCATAACAGAAATCATCCTCTTGTTGTTGTGAGGATGCTAATGTAGCCATGGCATCATCTACTCTGTTCTGTGTCCTCAGGACCTGTTGAAATGTGATGAAAGTGAAATATTTCTTAAATTAGTCAGCCATTTGTTTGTAAGGCATGAGTTTTTCATCCTTATTCTGGTATACATCATTGATTTGGTTGATTACAAGTTGAGAGTCACCATGGATGTGTAACTCAGAAATATTCTATTCAAGAGCCAGTTTGATTCCATTTACCAGTGCTTCATATTCTGCTATGTTGTTTGTACAAGGAAACATGAGCTTGTATGCCTTTGGAATGGAATATTTTTGAAGAGTCAGAAACAAAATCCCTACACCTGAACCTTGTTGCGTGAAGGATCCATTGAAGAACATTTTCTAAGATCTATGAGTGATGTGAAAAATAGAACTATCTGGGAACTCAGCATAGATTGCTTCATTGTCCTACAGTGGAGCATCGGCCAGTTGATCTGCAATTACTTTCCCTTTAATTTCTTTACTCTTAATATATTCTATGTCAAATTCACTAAGAAGCATAACCCATTTAGTCAATCTGCTAGTGAGGGTATCTTTACTTAGGAGATACTTCAAAGGGTCAATTTTAGCCACTAGTTTGACTGAGTGAGCCAACACGTAGTGACGCAGTTTCTGAGAAGCAAAGACTACTGCCAGGCATACTTTCTTGATCATAGAGTAATTCATCTCATAGGACACCAATGTTCTACTGATATAGTATATATCATGTTCTTTCTTGTTTTCATCTTCTTGCGCTAGAAGTGCCCCCAGTGATGTTGAGGTAGCTGAAATGTACATAATCAATGGTTTGCCTGGTTGAGGTGGCATGAGTACTGGTAGGTTAGCAATGTACATTTTGATTTGAGTGAAACTCTTGTCACATTCTTCACTCCATTGATAAGTAATGCCCTTGCAGGGAGTCTTGGTAAACAGTTGTGCTCTATCAGCCAATTGTGAGATGAACCTTTTGATAGACTGGATTCTCCCTTGGAGTGTTCTCATCTGACTAATGTTCTTAGGAGGTAGCATTTCTAGTATCGCTCGTACTTTTTTAGGATCAACGTCTATGCCTTTAGCTGAGATAATGTAACCCAACAGCTTTCCAAAGGTAACACTGAATGCACATTTCTTAGGATTCAACCGTAATTTAAACTTTTCCATTATGTCCATGATCGGGCTTAAATCTTGTAGGTGCATAGATAATTTCCTTGATTTAGCAAGGGTATCATCCACATAGTCTTCCATGGTTTTATACATCATATCATGGAAATTAGTTGTTACTACCCTTTGATAGGTAGCTACTATGTTTTTCAAACTGAAAGACATGATATTCCAGCAGAATGTTCCCCAGGCACATGTAAAAGCCATCTTTTCTTAATCCTTTGGAGCAATCTTGATTTGGTTGTACCCCAAAAAAATTTCCATGAGGGAATACATTTCATACCCAGCAGTCATGTTGACAATCATGTCAATGTTACGCAAAGGAAAGTCATCCTTTGGACATGCTTTATTGAGATCCCTAAAATCAGTGCAGACTGTGATGGATTTGTTTGGCTTTGATATTGGTATGATGTTGGAAATCCATTCTGCATAATCAATAGCTCAGATGAATCCAACTTTGAGTAACTTTTCTAGTTCATCCTTGATAAGTAATGCAACATCAGGGTGCATTTTTCTGATTTTTTGTTATACTGGTTTTACTCCAGGAGCTATTGAGAGATGATGCATGATAATATCAGGATCTAAACCAGGCATATCTAAGTATGTCCATGCAAATTTTATCTTCTTCTCTTTAAAGAATTCTATGAATTCCTTGAGCTCTTCTGTAGACAAAGATTTAGCTACATGAATGATGTGTGGATGTTCCTCTGTACCAATATTCACTAGTTGAGTTGGATCTATGAGCACTGATGATCATTCCTATAAATGACTAGGCAAGACATCAAGCATCCCATCCTCAAGTGCCTTAGAGAGGTTTTCACCTTTGGATGCATCTTTTATTTTTACTATTTTGGGTTCTGAAACCACCACAATGTGGTTTTCACCTTCAGACCCTTTTCTTTTTCTCATTTTATTTTATAACTGAGATACTTGATTTCCATTTTAGTCATGCTCACACTAGGTTCACTGGTGGAAGAAGTGGCAGGTTCAAAGGCATTAAGATAGCAGGCTAAATCATAGTCATTGGGAAATGTAGGCATTTCAGTGGGTTGTCCCTGTAAGGACCAATCAATGAGTTCAAGATGCAGAAGTGAAAAAGGTTCAATGGGTTTGAGGGTGTATGTTCATCGTAGATGGTGACTGTTAAGTAGAGTCCTAGACCTAAACCTTGTATAGAAATGTTCAAATCAAAAAGATCCCTAACAACATCATCGAAGTCCATGTTAGAAATAGGAGGTCCTAATTCATCTGATCTAACCTCTAAGCCTTCACCTAGTTCAGGCATGGGTACATATCATTGAACTGTATCCATCTCTATGTCTAAAGTGACCTCTGGAAGACTGTCAAACTCGTATTCATGGGAGTCTATTTCATCATTTGGTTTCATATCAAGGACATGAGTGAAATCTACTCTTTGCCCCCAATTTGGATGAGTTCTACCTAAGAACTCTGTTATGGTTAGACTCCTTTCTTTTTTATCTTGGTCTTGTTTGGAGGTAGTAGTCTCTGACTGATCAGAAGTTATCAGTGATTCCTCTAGAATACGCTCTTCAGTAGCATTGACCTGGGGTCTATCTTCGTCAAAGAGAAGAGCCAAAATATTGGGAGGAATGGGAGAAGGATACACATCCTGTGCATCAAAATCATCTGAATCATCCCAGTTTCTAGTGGGTATGTCAGTACTTTCTACTATTGTGTTATGTTTTTCATGAAACTGATGTCCATTTCCTTTATCTAAGTGATTCTTTTCTCTTTGTTATTTCTTGGATAAGAACCCTAGACCAGTTGTGTCTCTAGGTCATCTATAGTCAACAGAAATAGGTTCTTTAAGTCCATTTTGATTAGGTCCAATGGGTCCTTTACCTAAATAACCCATTTTACAAGCCACCTTGTACCCCACACCAAATTTTTCTGGGGGTATTACACATTGTTTGACTTCATTATCTTTAGGTTCCCTATATAACCAAGCCAGAGTGGCTCTTTCCTCTTGTTCATCTTCTAATGGTGTGTTGGCTTTAACAAAGTTCTCATCATAGATTTCTTGGGGAGATGTTGGTTTCATCTCTTTGGACGGTTTTCCATAAGACCTAGGTGATCTGGGAAGAGATGTGAGTGACAGTACGGGTTCCATTGTGTATCCACCCATACATGTGTGCTTTATCTTGAGTTTCTTTTCCATTTCTTTCAGAAAAATTGTAGCTGATTTAGAGTTGGACACTTCACTGTTGTGCGAGACAAGGATATCCCGCTACTTGTCTTAATACATTACAGGCATAACTAGTGTCTGTTGAAATAATGACTTCTACACCATTGAATGGGAATTTGATGCACTGATGGAACGTTGATGGCACTACCTACATCTCATGGATCTAGGGTCTTCCCAATAGAATTTTGTAGGCCAGTGGGAGATCCAGAACATGGAAGGTAACATCCCTCTCAATAGGACCTATTCGGATTGGTAAAGTTACGAGACCTTTAGAAGATCTTTCTTGTTCATCATATGACTTGATAGTGATTTTCTTTTTAGGATCAATGACATTCTCTGAAAAGCCTAGTTTCTTGATTAACCTGTATGTGTAGATATTCAACCCTGTGCCTCCATCTATCAAGACCTGTCTAATGTGGTGTTTATGGATCATGACTTTGACATGCAAAGGGAGATTGTGTGGATGACTTAAAGATTTTTCATCTTCTTCTGAGAATGATATGTAATGTGGCGAGGTCAAGTGACCCACCATGAATTGAAATTGATAGGGACATTGGTATTTGATAGTGCTTTATCTAGGACCTCTCGGTGAGATGGAGAGAGTTTGAGCATTTCAAAGATGGAAATTTGGGCAGAGGTTCTCTGCAATTGCTCGACAACACTATAGTCCACAGTATTGGACGAAGTCAGTTGTTTGGACTGTGAGACTTTAGGGGTACCCATAGAGGTTTGATTTCGAAGAGGTACCCAGGATTTGGATGTCAATGGTTTATTGGAAGATGATGAAGGGTTGGAAGCTCCAGAACCCCCCAGGGTGACCTTTGTTTGCGCTTGAGTCACTGCGTTGGCCGATCAAGACTCTTTCTCTTTCTTCTTGATGATGATGACATTGCAATATTTAGAATGAGATGGCTCAAGCATGTTGATGATGTTGTAGTCATCATTAGAATAAGTGTGATTGATTTGAGTGCCTTTCTTAGAAGTTTCTCCTTTGTGATGTTCCGGGAAAGGATCTTTGAATGCCTTACGATCAACATTCTTGTTGTGATTATCAACCGCAATTATTTCATTATCAATGAGATCTTGGATCTAATTTTTGAGCCTCATGTAATTTTATGTCATGTGTCCTTTGTTTCTATGGAATTGACAGAAATCATTGTCTCTCCACCATTTAGGTTTGATATCTAGATCATATGGTTTGAAGTTATCTGGCAGGGTGATCAGTTTGTTTGCCAGTAGATTTTTAAGTGTAGATTCATAGGACTCACCTAAACAGTCAAATTCTCTTTTACGTTTAATCCATGGTTTTTCTTTCAACAAACCGCTGGTCCCTTTAGAAGATGATGATTTAGTGGTATTTTCAGCAGTTTTTAGGGCCTTGGGGCCACTTGTCAGATTGAAGACTATTGGTTTTCACTAGGGAGCACAGTAATTGACTACTCCATCATTTACCACATGCTTTTTTTTGTTCCAATATTTAGTTTTGTCTTTAGAGTTGGAACCAAAAAAAAATTCCTTATAGAGGGTAATGTCACCCTTTTTAACAAGCACATCTTCTATTTTTGTCACATTTTCTCGAAAGAGGGTGGACATTGCATCTGAAGAGGTTAGTTTAGTTCTGGAATCAGAACACTAGCAAAAATATCCATCTTTTCAGACTCAGGCATGATTCATTGATATCTAGAAAACATCTTTCTCCATTGCTAAATAAAGGTCATAAAGGGTTCTCATGTGTTTTGCTTCATGTTGCATAACTCAATCATCATCACAGGATGTTGGATATTGTAAGATTATTGTTGTAGGAACAGATTCATCAACTCATCAAAAGTTTTTATACTAGTGGGTAACTTTGATAACCACTCCATAGCTTGGCTGCTCAAACTCCAACGAAAGAGACGTATAAGATATGTCTCGTCATGCATAAATTCTATACAAAGAGAACAAAATTCTTGGATGTTATCTTGTGGATCAGAGTGACCGTTGTACTTATCAAATTGTGGAATTTCAACCCCACACTGGAACGGAGGTAAGTACAAATCTTTATCAAAAGGAAAAGGATAGATTATGTTTAAAGAAAACCTTGTGTTGGACATTTCTTTTTCCTTTTGAAGTTTTTGAAATTCCATTTTCATAGTTTGTATTTGTTTAGTTATGAGTGTCATGGGTGTCTCTTCTTCTCTAGAAATGATATCCTTAGCTTTGAAGTGAGGTGGAATTTGAGCGCCTTGCTCTGCTAGGTCGGGGAAGTATTGTTCCTTATCCTGAGTTAGGATTGTTTTCATGAGTTTTAGGAACCTCTTATCCTAGAGACATTCGTCAATCTCTTCCTCACTAGGGTCTGATGGACTCGGGGAATGTTGACTATTGCAATGGTTGGTACCATTAGAGAGGTCTCTCCTTCGAGACCTATCTCTACCTGTCTTTCTTCTGACATCTTGGGACTAGGTAACTTGTCCTCTAGAGGTTGTGATCTAGGAGGAATTCAATGATCTCCCTCAAAGAGAGGATTCTCTCCAAACAAGGAGTTGTCTTCGAATGGGAATCCATGGTTGTCTTCTTTGTGAAATTCTCTAAAATGACTTCTAGTTCACACAGGCATAAGATAAGTTGATTCGCCTAACTAAAATCGTGGTGATATCTAAAGTGTTGTCAAAGTCCAAGACCAAAGAGACCAAGAGATAAATGTCTGACTCAGGATGGAGATAGCAAAGACTTTGATCTTGATTCAAGGTTAACAAACCTGCTCTCACAACCTAGAATAAGGATAGCGCAGACAAAGATGATAAGATTGAACAAAGGACTCGGTCAATTGGACAAGCGTAACGATGTCAGATTTCAAGATAGTGATAGGTCAGACTAACAACAAATCATAGTTGCATGTGAACGAGAAGAAGCATTATGACCACACAAATTTTAGAATAGACTGAATGTAGTAGCATAGACTGATGGAAGACAAAGTTTCAAAAAAAAATTGAAACAAATTTGACAGAATTTTGATAGAGTTTTGACAAGATCGTTGAAGTTTCGGATGAGACAAGATAGACAAATATCCAAAGTGTACAGTTTTCCAGATTGTTTGATCGTTGTTGTTTTTGTTGTTGTAGTAAACACTCACGCAAAACACATCATGGAGATTGTTTGTTGTAAAAAAAAATAATAGACACACCAAAATCCTAGGTAAGCCAGGGCAATATCTATTGAATTCCCACTTGAACCAAAGTTCAGCCATGCCTACTCATAGCAGACAAATTAGAAGCTTGGAGGCACGGGCTCCTCCTTACTGTGCACTCACTTCTCAGGCACACCAAGCTTCAAGTCCCAAGGGTAATGACTTCCCAAGGGATTGTTGTCTCTACTAAGAGCCATGAAAGTGTGGGATGTCTTAGTTGGTCTTTGACCTTCTGCGCCAACAGATAGAGGGATTTTGGTTACTAGAACAAAGTGTGTAGTCAAGGCATCTATTCAGGTGGTTATACTTGTGGTAGATTAGCTCCGTTATGGAGGCCTCCCTGCCTACAGAAGTTACGTTCTGTAGGTTTAAACACACCACAAGGGTACTAAGAGATATCTTCTTCCCAGTATAATGAAATCAACACATGTTCACTGTTACATTAATCACAATGACATTTTTTATATACTAGTTCAGAAGGGCTTGGCTTTAGCCTATCACCGGTTGGGCAATCCACTCTCACTGGCTCTGTTAAAACATTCACAAGGTAGCCATGCTAAAGGATTTCTATGGATTTCTCTTTCACCGAAGAACCATGAAGGTAAGGGGAGAGGATACGTCCATGCAATTCCTTGGGTTTACAAAACTAAAAGACACTCCAAGTAGAATAAGAAAATAACAATAATGTTTCTAGATTTTTTATCATCCCAAAAGGGCGAGAGCATAGTTTCCTAACATTATTGTCATTCCTAAAACATCAAACAAATGTTCATTTTAAGAATTCTTGCATGTGGGTTCCTATTTTAAGAAATCAAAAATAAGATGCAAGCACAATGTTTTGCATTCTATCGATCAAAGGCAACCTGCAAAACCAATTCATGAGTAGTTTATGTTTTAGTCTTCTTGGATAATGTTCTGCAAACAACTATTAGGTTGTATGCAAAAGATAATCACATGAACATCAAAGCCAAAAATTAGTTCACATTATCTAAATTATAAAATCAGAAAACATATCACATATTCAGAAAGTAGACAGAAAATCATGCAGTTTCAAAAAAAAATTGCACTGAAAAAGGCGATCGTATGAGCCTGTACGAGGCTCTGGAAGCTACAAAAGTGAGGATTAGACAGGTATAGTCATAAAAAAGTTTGATTTATGATAAATACAAAGATAAAAATCAAAAAATAACTTCACCATAGTGATCCTCAGAGAATTTTACCTAAAATCAAAAAATAATACTCGAAAAAAGGAGTTAAAACAAGCAAGTTATGATGATTTAAAGATAGACTGTAAAATTAAAAACTCCAATGGTGAATGCAAACATTTTTAAAACCTTGCTGATTTCATCATTTCATGATGTTAATTTTGACGGTCTCCTGCACATCAAACAAAGCCAATATCACTGTCGAAAACATCTAAATAGCCGTCAAATTTAATCTATTCTCCCCGAGCGGAGATGGCTGCTTCTGGGTGGTGTTTGGGGTTGAGCGGCCTATTTGGAGGGCTGAGTGGCCTATTTGGAGGGCTGAGCAGTGGTTTGGGTAGAGGATGGGCTGAGATAAGTGACAGAGGAGGGTCTAAGCTAAGCGGTGGCCGGGTTTTGAAGAGGGAGTGGCGGCGGAACAGCAGGGAGGTGTTTGGGCAGAGGAGTGGCGGAGGAAGTGGGACTGTGAGTGGCGGAGGAGGGTTTGAAGTGAGCGGGTGGGGGAGCCGAGGCTATGGTGGTATAGGGGATAAGGAGGGAGGTTTTTTGGGAGTGGCCGCATGGTGGTGGAGAAGGAGGGAGCTCAGGTGGAGGTGGATAGGGAGGGGAGGAAGTGTTGCGGGTTTGAAGGTGGGAAGGGGAAGCGGTTGCGCAGGCTGGGGGTTTTGGGGATTTTTAATCCCACATTGCCATGGTGGGAGGATTTTAAAAAGTTTAAATATGATCACACACAACAATTATAATAAAATGAAATCAAAGGTTGTGTGTGTACTTTGTAAGGTAAATCTTAAGGCTGGTGGTTGTGGGAGTATGGACGGTGGATGGGGTAGAAAGTAACCAAACCAAAGTAGGGAAGACCCTTAAATGTGAAAATAAATTTTTATTTTACCTTAGGTTACGTGCTCAAAGTCTACAAGAGTTGCCTCAATTTGCATGTAGAAGGTCATATGGCCTTTGTTTGCAAAAAAATTTTGCCCCAGATTCAATTTTGAGCGATCATAGGCGTGTTTACAGTTGTTTCAAACCAAAATGACAACCCGGACGCAATGGTGGACCCAGAATTTGCGCAAAATGAACGGAAAATAGAATTAAAAACATAATTTAATAATGAGGCTTGAAATTGATTTTCAGCCCCATGGTGGGTGCCAAAAATGTGCGTGCTAAAAGTAGCCTTCTCAATTAGCAGTACACTTCAACATAGTCATTATACTTTAGTTGCGTACAGGAATGAATATGGATTCATTCATCCTGCATGTTTGAAAGAGTCGACCTGTTGCCTTCTAGAAGGCCAGAGTATGAGCTTGCTCTTAGATCATTGCAAGCTCAGTGACTACACACTAACCTAAATGAAGGATTTAGAGCTATATGCT
>MU224334.1:10241518-10251736 GCA_018584345.1 Thuja plicata
CAGGTTGATTATCCTATTGTTATTCATTGTGATAATACTAGCACTATCAACATGTCTAAGAACCCTGTGATGCATGCAAAGACAAAAAACATAGAGATCAAGTACCATTTCTTAAGAGAAAAGGTTGCAGAAAAAGAAGTTAAATTGGACTATGTGAGCACCAAAGAACAGTTGGCAGATATTTTCACAAAGCCCTTATCAAAGGATAATTTTGAGTATCTCAGGGAGAAGTTGGGAGTAATTCCCTCTCCTAAGTCTATTTAGAAGAAGCAGCAAGAACATCAGTCATTAAGTGACTGATGAATGGTTGACTACTCTACTTCTGGACTAGTACCTATGCCTAAAGATCCATGGCACCCTTTTCCATTGATGTCAAAGGGGGAGTATATAGTAAGGGGGAGAATATACTCTGGGGGAGTATATACATGGAACAAAAACACAGTCAGAGGAACTGCAGTAGTTTAGAGAAATCTTTGATGAGGATATTGAGAAGATTGTAAAAGAAAGAGGTCACCATGAACAGAGGATGTTTTTGATATCATATTTTTCCATCAATGTCAAAGGGGGAGATTGTTGGAGATTTGATTCTGAGCAGTTGATTGATTGTATGTTTGTCATTGATGAAAACATATAATACACAATAGCAATTCTGTATGTACTTATCAGAATGATGACATGAAGACTTGCATGGTTAGATACATGTTTTTGACATGTTTATTATGTTATATTCATACACGCAGATCCAAATATATTGTTTTAGTCAAGTTGTGTAATTTTGTTATTGGTAGTTACAGTTCTGGAAGAGAATTTGTTCAGAGCCAACGTATGTAACATGTTTCTTGAGTTGCGCCTATCTTTTGGATATGTGTGTGTATATTCATGATTAGTTATGATTTGATGATATTCATCTAAAGGCACCAAACATGTTTCAAGAAGATAACAAAGTTAGAGTTAATTTGGTGAGGCCAACTTAGTGAAGCGTCATGTCTATTCAGTTTATACTTGCGCGGTTGTAATAATGCGTGTATGCTTAGTAGAGCCAAAAAGGATGTTATGAAGAGTTTTCTTATAGGTACCATGATCTCATACTTTGAGGAAGATACTTATAGTAAGTCAAATGTGACATGCTAAGTGTGAATGATACGAAAAGAGAAGAAAGATGTACAGAGCAGATTATCAGAGTTGGTTCATTCATCAAGAGTCTATGTGAAGAAGAAGTGAAATATTGTAATACACTAGAAATGATCAAGATAGCAGGTCTACTCTACAGTTCATCATCAGATATAGTGCATATCTGTTATATAGAAGGTTGTAGCCTTCACCATCAAGCAGTGAGCTTTTTGACAGTGAGTCCACCACCCCTAACAGGGTTATTTGTAAAAGAATCCTAACAGGGTTTGACCCTTAACCAGGTCACTATATTTATTGCATTGTAAAGTACAACTCCTAACAGGGTTGAAATATCTTCTAACGGGGATTACTATAAACAAGTATAGTTCATTGTGGGTGTTAATTCCCACCGGGGTTTTTACCATTTAGTTTCCCCATAATCAAATTGTGTGTTGTGTAATGTGTTATCTGATTAAGCATTTACTTTTTTGTATTATGAAGTTAAAGAATAAAAATAATTAAATTTATTGATAACTGATTCACCCCCCCCCCCTCTTAGTTATCTTTTGGGACTATTCTAAAAATATAGAAGGACAAAATATGATGATTCATGGATACATACAAGGATTTTTGTGGATAATCTACTGTGGATCTTCTTTGGAGCAAGAGAGATTTCTTCCTTCCTTCCTTCTTGGATCCACCGTTTTCAACATTCAAGCATTCAAAAGACACTGTCATGGGGTAGAAACTGCAGATTGTGAGTTTGGTAGGAATACTTTAGCCTTGGGGGCTTGGTATGCTTTCTTTATCATATTCAAATATATGCATTGCTTTCTCATTTTTAATTCATGTTAGGGTTTTAATCTAGAGGATTAGATCTTGACATTACACATTTGAAGCTCTTTCCAAGAGCAACACACACACATACATTCTACTATATTCGGCTATTCGTGGAGGTGGATATCACCAAAATGGGGGTTTGACTAAGGCAAAACCCTATATAGCCATCTCAAAACCCCTCTTTTTTAGATATTTGCAGGTGTTGTTTCAGGAAGTACAAGTTTAGAATAGTGGATTAGATCGCAGATTTGATTACCCTTTTCGGAAAACTTTCAGGATCTAGGAATAGATTTCCTGTCGAAGAATTTTTAGGTTGATTCCTCCCTAGGTCAGAATGAGAAATTTTGGGTCAATGGTGACATTCACTTGAGGGTCAAAATTGGAACTGTGTCAGAATGGAAAAATATTTTTGGGTTTTGATCATCTCTGCGTTTGTGTTCCAGATCCGGTCTCAAATTTTCCAGAAACTCAACACAAGCTTCAGAAAAATGGTATTTCCAAATCTGTTATGATGTGAGGTAGGTATTTTACTCCATTATTCTTTCCTTTCATTTCCAGATTTACACCCATTATCAAATACAATTAAATGTAAATGTTTGAATTTGGAATAAGGTCGCCTTTATATGCAAATCTCTATTGTGCAAACCCTATTTAGGACACCATCCAAATTTATTCCTTACAATAATTACCTGAGCATCTTGTTCCATCATCTTTTTCTTTTCTTTTGACTTAAGTACACTAGAAATGTTGATCATCTCCTCGGCGCTCATTGTACTCAAATCAATCTTCCTTTGAAGTGTTAAGTCCTCATCAAGTTGTATCTCATATTTTGTGGCAAGAGTGACCTTATCTGCACTTTTATCCTTTGCAATAATGTCTTCTTCTTGTTCTTATTTCCCTATGATGTTTACTTTTGTATTTTCCCTTTCCTTATCCTTCTCTTGTGATTGCACATTGGTAGTGTCTTTTCCTTGAATATCATCAATCTTACCCTAATCGATACATGTGCTCACTGCATCATCTAACTTCTGCATTTTAGTCTTTGTCTGTGGTTCTTGATTGTCCAATGGGTCAATATGTACCTCCATGACAAGAAAGTATATAGTGATTTCAATTCCATCAAGTGTAACTTGCACATTATCAATCTTGAAACCTTCTGTAGTGTGTATGACCATTGGGACATCCTTTTTCTCTTTTGCAGTCTCCTCATCAACATTCATAGGAGTTGTTCCACTTGTTTCTTTCTTCAAACTTAAGTTTTTTCTCAAGATATCCTCAGTTTCATCTATTATCTATCAAATTTATCCAATCATCAACCTTGTAGCTCTATCTCTTCTCCTAAGTAGAGGTCTTCGCTCATTCACTCTGTTCTCTATCTCTTCTATTGTAGAATCAAGCATTAAATGTATCAAAGTATGTTTGGAAAACTCTCTATTGCTAGAAAGCACATGCTTCCACCTAGCATCAATTACACCATACAATGTTTTAGGGGTTTAACCTTTCATTTATATAGATTCTTTTCTTAATCTATGCATACTGAAAACAACAACATCTTCCATCAATCTTTTTTCTTGTTCATTCACCTTATCATAAAAATTTCTTACTCCAGTCAATAGACCATGACTCTTAACTCTATACACTATCTTGTCAACATATATAAACTTTCCAAAATCAATTTTATTAGATTTACCTCTTGCAGACTTAGTAGTAGGGGCACCTACTACCTTTGATTTCTTTCCTTCAACTTTAAGCTCCTTCTAGTCACTTTATGATACAGTATCCTTACTTCCTTCATCTGTACCTTTATTCTCTCTTTTGAGCTTGCTCCTTCCTCTTCCCTATTACCTTGATAGTGCTAGGAGTCTCCTTTGGTCTAGTTTTCTTATTTTTAATGACCTAAGGAGAATTTTTCTCCTTATTTACTTGAGTGGAGCTTTGGGTATGTCTACCGATTCGGGCACTAAATGTTGCACCCACTTCCTCAACTTCAACTTTTGTTGCTTTAGATGTGCCAGCTTGTCTTGCAGCATGCTTTTCTCTAATCAGTGTAGTGAAACCTTTATTCATCATGAATGTGTCAATGTCTTCTTTTACTCTCCTCTCAATTATAGGTTTCATTAACTTGTTGTGAAATTAGAGATATTTTTCTTTACAAGTTCCAAATCTTGGTGTCCCAGGGTCTACTGGTTGAGCCAACAGGTTGTCTGCATATAGAGATAGTAAGTCTCCTTCCACTTTGTATCACATGGGCATTACCCATAAATTTCTGGGCTCAAATTCTTCCATCAAGCATGTATCAGTGTCAACAATGAAACATATGGCATCCTTGTACTTCTCTACAATAGTAGATGGAATTCTCTCTCATGGATTTTCTTCTGAAAATATTTCAAATAACCCCAATCTATGCTTGTAAATCCATTACCCAACACCTTAATGCAATTATTAATCTGAATGAATATTGCGGAATCATTGATCCAAGTGTTATTCCCTATTCTTGGAAACATGTTCTGAAAATAGAAGAATAAACACATGATTACCTGTCCATATTTGAATTTTTGCCTTTTGTCTTTTTTTTTTACCTTCTCCAGATTCACCAACAATTGTTCTCTCATGAATTCTGCTAAGTCACAACCTTCATTCTCCTTCATTATTATATGTGTTGTATGAATAGCACCACCAGGTATGCTATTCAACCTACTAGAGTGATAAACCTTATAATCGATCACCATATCAACATACTTCACCTCTTCATCAATTATATCATTGACAGTCATAGCATGTCTATCCCATCTAGACTTTGTCAGTCTAATTACTTCATCTTTTGGAATGGTGTGAAGAACAAGTACACTGTCATTTTAGAATAGGTCAATAATAGCATGAATGACCTTCTTTGTGATTTTTTACAATCTATCCAACCACATGAACTAGTCATGGATTCTTCTCAATAAAAACCTAACCTAGTCTTCCTCAAACTCATCGAGAAAAATATCTGCATAATGAAAAGCTTTTTCCTCTATGACCATGTTTTCATCACACATTCCCTCATACTGAGTGTGAATTGCATCTAACCCTAAATCTTCTAGTTTTCAATGAATAAAATCTCTTACATATTATGTATGTAAAACTTCGTAGGGAATGTTGGATAATGCACCCGCTGGATTATTTTCCATAGACTTAAAAGAATGTAACTTAAATACCGGTCATGGTCTCTCTCTTATATCTATCAATTTTGGTTTAGCCATCTCAAATTTCTAATAATGCAAAGAGTTATTTGATAAATACCTTAAATAGTTTGAAAATTAGGCTTCTTCAGATGAATTCGACAATCCCTGATAAATCTTCTCTTGTAGATCAATACACACAATCTTTTCTTGTCTCTTGAATCACAAAAAAAACTTCAAGAAATTAACTTCTAGTTTTACAACAGCTTACACAATGCGCAAGGTGAGAATGGAATCCAAAAATACCTTTTTATCTACCTTCGCACATATGTAATAAATGCACTTAACCGATAGAGTTAACTTTTTCACCGATTGACCAGAAACTCATTACCGATTATCAACACATCATATGATTCATCAAAACTTCTTAATAGACCCTAGAAAGCTTTAATGCATCTTAACATGTTGATAGATCTATTACCAAATTAGTTTTCACAACTAAATTGGTAAATTGATATTGTTTTTTATTATATTATGGATTTTGTAGTTATTGTCTTAAGTTGCAGAATTGTTTAAATTCAAAAGATAAAAGTACACATGTAGCATTGCAAATATAAACATCAGAAAGATTGCATAAAGGTACATCTATTCAACACTACTATTCAGATATTGAAGACATAAATACATTGCTTTTGCATTCATGTTAACATTGATGTTGTTCTCTAAGTATTGATCATATTTAAACTTTCAATTTCATAATTGATCATTACATTGAACATTCAAATTGAATGTAATAAACAAGTATTCCTTCATAGGTTACAACTTTAAAATTGTAAACTTAGAAGGTTATCCATGTCTGAAAAGAAAGAAAGAAGCATAGAAGATTTAGGGATCTAAGAATTTCCTTGAAGAGGTCTTCTTCATTTTGGTAACTGGTCATTTGAATCTGCATGTCTTTGTGTCCCTACCCAAATCTTTTTGTTAGTTCTGCATTCTTGTCTCATTTTTAGTCTTCTTTCTATTTTGTCCTGCATCATGGAGAGAGAAGATAGTTAGATCCAACTTGGATCTAAGAAATATATAGATACCTATAACATCATGCTACAGTCACACTTTCAGAGCTATACATCTATGTAAACATCAATGCAATAGCAAAGTGTGCATCTACAATAACTAAATAAAGTATTAAAGGGACATAATTCTATGAAACCTTTTACTGCATATAGTTGTTATCCTGCATTATTCAAGAGTTTCTATTTAGGAAAATAGAGCATCCACATATTAGATCATAAACGCAACCTGTAAACCAACATTCATACATAAATGTCATCCCACATGATGTTTACATACAAACATTGATTAAATGATTGTATCCATTAACCCAACATGTGGACTTGGTGGTGTGTGCAAGCGAGAGAGATGTTCATAAATTCTAAAGTATAGAATTTAGAAAGAAGATAAATGCAGTACACAACAATTGTTACAAAGTGCATACATGTTGTTACAATTCAACACTATTGATGCAAATATGTAGAGCACACTGATGATGTTGAAAATCAAAAGATGGATGCTCCAAATTAAAATGGGATGATCTAATACCATTAACAGAGAAGATGCCAAAAGTGGAGATGAATTGCAATTAACTAATGAGGTAACCCTGTTACTCAATTTTGGACAAGTGAAGGTCATTTATAATGTTGCTTGAAATAGAATAAATATGTAGATGTAGAAAATCAAATAAGAGTGCATACATACAAAAAATAAAATGAAACAATGCACAAAGATAATTCAGAAACAAAGAAAACTAATGCTATTATGCAGTAGCATACATGTGCAAATGTTCAAACTAAGAAAGCAATGACAACAATCAAAACTAGGTGTAAGACAAGTTATGTGTATGCGGGAGAGAAAGAGATGTGCAGAAAAAAGAGATGTGCAAAAAAGGAAATAAATGATTGATTGCAATCAAAAAGGAGAGTACAGTAATGTTGTTATGAAGTAACATGCATATACAGATGGAATGAAATGGTATCTATTTTACAATCAAAATATGCATATAAAGAAATAAAATGGATATTAGTGTTGCTGTTATAAGTTATCAAAACAGTGAGAGGAGTGATCATGTGCAAAAGGAGGATAGATAATTGTATTATCCATTTATAATATGCATTTTTATAATGATCAACTGACAATGTGTATTCAAGAGGAGAGGGATAAAATAAATGTTGCTACAAATATTTGCTAGATCATAGCATTTATCATCAAAATAGGGTTATGATACATGTTTTCAAACAGTGTTATGTCCAAATCATGATCAAATAACATAGTGCATATACAAGTGAAGGTCATTTATAATGTTGCTTGAAATAGAATGAATATACAGATGTAGAAAATTAGATAACAAATGCAGTGTTTATCAGAAAGGAAGTCAAATAATGCTACTATTATATATGTTATCAATGAGGGTGCTTGTTCATAAATAAATCAAGTAAACAATGTTAATATTTGATGTTGTAACAGGGCATGTGCAAGAGTGAAAAATAGAATAGCAATGTAGTTGTGATGTGTGTTCAATAAAAGAGGATATGCATCATAAATTTAGTGATCTCTACATTTTACAATGCTATTTATGGGTGTCACAAGCCCGTGCTCAAACCCCGTGAATAGTATTCATACTAAATCCAGCAATGGATACACTAATTTATTTGTCATATTGCAAGTTTTGGACAAGAAAATAACATTACCAACTTGATGTAAGTTACAGATAGGAAAAAATACTTCCATCCCAAGGACATGAACATCACACCGTAGCAACACAAATACTGACATCCAGTGGAATCAACAATGAACAATTATAACAGCGGACATCTTTCTCATGTGGACAGGTTCACACTTCCAGATCAAACAGAGGTTTGTGTGGGTGGTCTAAAAAGATATTGAGCCGAACAAGCATAGTTAGATCACAGTCTCAATGCAAAGTGGGCTCATACAATGTAAAAGAGGACAAAATTAAACAAAGGTGTAGACATCCAGTAACAACATTCAAATTAAGTCCATCTTTCAGTCAAGAAACAACATAAAACTCTTGCTTATTATCAAATGTTGATTCATTGATATTTTGGAATGGATACAAGTTTTCGAGGGTAATTCTATTTGAAAACTTCAGATAGCATGTAGAGGGAAGTAGTGAAATCTAATTACATCTCCAAGTTTTTTGAAATCACAGCTCGAGTGTATGCATAGTTTTACTACTAAGCACATATTCATAAAAGATTCGTGCATACAGCCTCTATATGACAAACAAAAGCTATGTGGGTGTTATCCGAACAAAGAAGTTCTCATGTAAAGATGGAGTTAACAGAGAGAATAAAAGAAAGAGAGCTTATCTTCTAGTTGATTCCATGCAAAGAAAGATGGAGGCTGAGTGCAGTCAACCCAAGTGTTTGTTATGTGTTGTAGAATCCAGATCAAGATTGAGTTCCAGATGCAGGAAGAAACATCATATGTCATGGCTGGAAATTCTAAGGAAGCTACATATGTCAACATAAAGAGCCTGAGTTTTAAAATAAGCTTCAGTATCACAGCAGGTAACTCCAGATTACAATTATGTCCCGTGGATAAGACTCCATGTCAGAAGCCCGAGCTATTCAACCAAAGATATATGCATATAGTGCCCTATCCTATGACATTAAAAAAATCACTTCATGCAAAGGGCTCAAGTCCAACTAAGGAAAATGCAGAGAAAACTGCCATGCATATTGGCATGCAAAATCCCAAAAAAGAGAATAGATCAAATGGAGGCCACAGTAAAAAGAAAAGGTAACTCGAAGTTTAACAATAGAGAGCCCGAGTGTAGAAAAGATACATTAGCCATGCCATAACTTATGGCATGAAAATCCCACTACTACAGAGAGGTCGAGTTTAACATACAATGCCATATAAAGGGGAGTAAAGGCTGCGGTGAAAAATAACATCAAAGAAGTAGACTTCCACTCTCAGAAGGAGCCCGAACTCATAAAAAAAGCTAAGGTCAAGAAAAGGAATCTCCAGATCAATACAAATAAAACTCGAGCTTCCATAATAGACTTCCATTTCAAAATCAATGAAATAGAGAACTCCATGCCAGTCATGTTGATCCCTAATCAAATTTGGCAAAGTTCCTACTCACAGTTAGGGTTCTTTTCCCTATTCTTCTCGGTGAAGTTGAATGAAGATTGATATGTTCAAGAATGAAAACAATTTTTTTTATATTTGGATTTCACAGCAAACTAAATTGAATGCCATTAATGCATATGTCTACATCCTAGCAGAGCCCAAGAAACACAGTGCCACCTCATTACCTAATTTTTTGTATAGTGTGCAAGTGGGTGGATTGGTCATGTTGACCTTAGCTTAGGCATAGTTAGGCTTTATGCTATGGTTAGGGTTTATTATGCTATGAGTTAGGGTTGAATATTTTTGGGTTACATTCTAGACATTTTTTATTATATTTTGAAGTTTTTGTAATATCTCTTATATTGATATATATTGCAAAGAGATAAAATCAAAGATATCAACATTGTGTTGGAAACAATTGTTTAATTGTGTATTGTCCTTGATGTTACACAAATTTCATATCAGTCATTAGATAGAGTCTACTGAGCTCAGAATGTTCAGCAAGGCAGTTAACCGAGTCTACCGAGTTCAGTCGGTAAGAGAAGCTATTTACAGAGTCTACCGAGCGCCCCAGAATACTATATCGAGAAGTTAGTAACTACCGAGCTCTCTCGGTCGACAAAATAAATTCAGTCTTTACCGATTTCAGTTGGTCATCAAAGAATATGTGAAGGAAAGTCAATGCTTACCGAGTTCAGTCGGTTACCAAAGGATTTTCGCAGAATCTGCAGTGTTCACCGAGAATCAGTTGGTCAACACTGGAATATCATTTCTGACAGTGTTGTCGGCCTGCGAAGGATATTATTTGTAAACGTTTATTCAGCTGACCAATGTAATATTTATTAATTGAAACTTGTAATTGGGCCGACTTGATAACCTGAAGGGTATATATGAAAGATCAAGTTGCGAATTCAAGTGTGCAAGTGTGAGAAATGGAAATGTGAAGAAGCAG
>MU224334.1:10264545-10305456 GCA_018584345.1 Thuja plicata
TTCTAGAATTAGTCCATACTGATCTATGTGGACCAATGAGGACAAAGAGTTATTATGGAGATAGATATTTTATTCTCTTTATTGATGATTACTCTAGAATGATGACAGTTATGTTTCTAAAAGATAAGTCTGAAGCATTCAAGATGTTTAAATGGTATAAGGCTATGGTAGAGAAACAAAGTGGTAAGGATTTGAAATGATTAAGATCAGATAGAGGAGGAGAGTTTATATTAGATGAATTCACTAATTTCTGTAATGAGCATGGTATAAAAAGATAGGTTTTTGCACCAAGAACACCACAACAAAATGGGATTTATGAGATAAGGAATAGATCAATAGTTGATTGTGCTAGAACACTGATGATAGAGAAAGGCATCACCCAAATCTTCTGGAGGGAAGCTATCAGTATTTTTGTCTACACAGTAAACAGAGTGCAATTGAAGAAGGACACAAAGAAGACACCCTATGAGCTGTGGTATGGTAAAACACCCAATGTAAGTTACTTCAAAATATTTGGTAGTCAATGTTATATCTTAAAGGATGATAGAAATGGAAAGTTTGATGCCAAGAGTGATGGGGTATCTTTCTAGGGTATTCCACCAAAAGCAAGGTTAATAAATGTCTTATTAAGGCCTCTAACAAAATTGTTGAAAGTGCAAATGTAAAGATAGATGAATTTGCAGAAAAGAATGAGCTGGAAAGCACAAAAGAACCAGAGGACTACAACAAGTTTGTATACTGTGAAGAACCCAACACTCTGCCCGAGCAACAGTGCTTAATTCCCGAACAACAGAATGTTGCAACCGACGGTTAGGTTGCAAATACCGACAGTCAGGATAATGATCAAAATAATGTGCAAGGTGATGAAGAATAGAATGAAGGAAAAAATGATGATCAAGCTAATGGACAAAGAGTTGTACCTGTACTTGTAAGATATGTAAGAAGGAACCATCTAGAGATCCAGATCATAGGAGATAAGAAAGTTGGTACAAGAACAAGAAGTAAGTCTTTAAAATCAAGTTGTTTAATTTGTGAGTTTGAGCCAAAATTTGTCAATGCTGCACTTGATACTGAAGAATCGATAAGTGTTATGAATGATGAGATAGAGCAGATTGAGAAGAACAAGACATGGTCACTTTTTCCAAGACCAGATGACAAGAATGTCATCGATACTAAATGGATATTCAAGAATAAGCTAAATGAGAATGGAGAAGTCACAAGAAACAAAGCAAGACTAGTATGCAAGGGGTATGCCCAAGAGGAAGGTATTGACTATGGAGAAACCTTTGCACCTGTTGCTAGGCTAGAAGGTGTAAGAATAATACTTGCTTATGCTGCATTCAAAGGATTCAAGGTATACCAGATGGATGTCAAGTCAGCATTCCTAAATGGAATAGTTGAAGAAGAGGTATACATTGAGCAACCGGAAGGATTTGTAGATCCAGACAAGAGAAACATGGTATGTAGACTTCATAAAGCCTTGTATGGATTGAAAATAGCTCCTAGAGCCTGGTACAAATGACTTCATTCCTATCTTATAATTATTGGATTTGTAAGGACTAGTGAAAATAGTAATCTTTATTTGAAGGAAGATACTGATGCTAACACTTTGATTACTGAAATATTTATTGATGACATCATATTTGGAGGCAATGATATGCTATGCAAATCATTTGCTAATGAGATGAGCAAAGAGTTTGAGATTTCTATGTTTGGAGAGATCAAGTTCTTTCTTGGTCTACAGATCATACAACAAAGTGAAGGTATTTTCATTACACAATCCAAACACATTAAAGAGGTCCTGAAAATATTCAAGATGGAAGATTCCAAACTAGTTGGAACACTGATGGATACTGGATGTAAGTTGACAAAGGAGGACAAGACAACAGACGTAAATCAAACTTTGTAGAGATCGATGATTGGAAAACTCATGTATGTTGTACACACTAGACCAAATATTGCACATGCAGTAGGAATAGTTGCAAGATTTTCTGCTAACCCCAGGGAATCACATATGACTTTTGTGAAAATAATTTTAAGATATATAAAGAATACTGAGGAATATGGCTTATGGTATAGAAGAGAAGGAAAACTTGAACTTAAGGTGTTTACCAATGCTGATTGGGCTAGAAATCTTGATGATCGAAAGAGCACAACTGGAGGAGCATTCTTTATGGGTGACAAACTTGTCACATGGATTAGCAAAAAGAAAGGATGCATCTCTTAGTCTACTGCAGAAGTAGAGTATGTTGTTGTTGCTGCAAATTGCTCAAATATTGCATGGATCAAATAGTTACTAGAAGGTATGCATATGAAGATCTTAGAACCAGTGATTATCTATTGTGATAACACTAGTGCAATAAACATTTCCAAGAATCCAGTCATGCATGCTAAGACTAAACACATTGCTATCAAGTATCATTATTTGAGAGAACAAGTTCAAGCAAAGGAAGTGACACTTGAGTATGTGCAATCCAAATAACAATTAGTTGATATCTTCACCAAGCCACTACCCAAGGATACATTTGAGTACTTGAGAAAAAGAGTAGGGGTTAAACCCTTGTCTACCAGTCAATAAAATAACTAGAAGGTTGCATCATCCTACATATTATCAGAATATCAGTAATGTTGATGCAAGCAAAGATATGAACTTCAAAGCTACATCTATATAGAGACAGGTATCTTCACCAAGTACCAGAGCATATTGCTGATGGATAAGGGAAATTCAAGGAATATATTATGGATGGAGAGAAATGAGTGTTTGACATGAATGTCAGATATTTGTAAGATATTTGTTTAGCATTGTTGTCAAAGGGAGATAAATTATCCATATTATCAGATCTTTCTGGAAAGAGAAAGAGATTATCCATTATCACATTACTCCAACAAGGAGAGATTATATCCTGAGGGAGAGAAATTGTATGGAAAGATTATACAAAGGGAGAGTTGCTGACAAGAGAAAAAGACATCAAAAGAGAAAGAACAGTCAAGGGAGATAAATTGACACAAGGAAATAACACAACACATCAGAATATAGAGAGTTGCAAGAATCAAATCTAAGCTAAAACAAAGCTTACTGATGGTCAGACATTTATTGGTTATCACAATAAAAACATTAGTAGTGTGATGAATCTCAACTGTTGAATTTCATATTGTATTAAAAATAGTATAGTGTGATAATATAGTATGTTGCCATCAATGCTAAAGGGAGAGATTGATGACATGTAACTGATTGAATGTTTGGCAATGTTAAGTTGACGATAATGCAAGGCATTAAATTAGTTAATATATTGTATTTTCATTGATGTCAACTTGATATCATCTGTACGGTCATGTGCATAATACCAAAGGCTTCAGAGACTTAAAGGAACAAAGGTTATGTTTTCAGCAATGCAAAAAAGTCAATTATTCACTAAGTGACAAACAACACCAATGGAGTGCACACCGACGGTCAGAGCAAAGAAGAACAGTCACAGTGATACCCGAAAATCAGAAGTATAGTGTTGCCCGATGAAGCAAAACCACAGGATGCCCGACGAGCAAAGTCAGAAGGTTGCCCGACGAGCTAAAGACAATGTTGCCTGAAGAGTAAAATTCCAATGATGCCTGATGGATGAAGATCACAAAGCTAACTGGAGTCTCACCGATGGAACTGTCAGTTGTCACCGACAACTAACTGCAAAGGTGACCAATGGAACAAAGAGTTCAGAAAATGACAAAATATCTAGCGGGCAAAGCTAAAAATAGACTTAACTGGTTGTCTACTTTGTTTTATTTGACCAGAGATAAGTGATTGATTTAAAGATGATTTGTATAGTTGGCAAGAAGATATCTACAATACAAATCAGGAGTTATGCTTTAATTCTAATTGGCTGGATTATTTTTCACACCAAGAATCAAGAATCAAGAAACAATGAATATCATGTCTATATAAGAGACAAGCTTAATTCATTTATGAATGGGATTAAGGGGAGTGAATAGAAAGAGGATGCTAAAGAGAAACTGATGAAGAACAACTTCATGCAGTCCTGATCAAACAAGCTGATGGAAGAGCTAAGGAATTTTGTAGACACCAACGAACAGTGAGCATAGCATCACAAAGCAGAAAGTATGGAGCACAAAGGATTGAATTGATACATTGGTCGGAGAGGTAATGTACTTAAATAGATCTGAAAATATGCAATTCAGAGTTGCAATATGAATAGGTCATAGTGTTTCAGTTTAACCATTAAAGCATCAAGTCTCTTAACCGAGCATGACTTAACAGTCTTCTATATATTGAGGTACATCTCAAGGAGTGCCAAAAAGGTTGATTCATGAAAGTAGCATTGGACTTGCCTGATACCTATTGACATTCTAAGAAGGAGGTTGATTCAAGGATGGTAGCAATAGATACCCGATACTAAGTGACAACCTCTATGTATAAAATCCTCTATCAAGGTCGTACTTAACAGTGTGTTTGTAACCTTTAACAGGGTTGGCTCCTAACAGGGATCACTTCAGAAGAGTGAAAATTTGGGGTACCGGTCCCAATGGTTTTTCCCTTAACAAAGTTTCCATTTTAAAACTCATGTGTTATGTGTGTATGATTCATTTCTTTACTATTTTGTATCTTAAATAGCTAACTCTGGATTGACCGGTATACTCTGCTTATTTACTGAGTTTTGGTAAATAGTTATACTGCTTATCGGTAATCAAGAAAGAATAAGGATTGACAGAGAAAATCGACAGACAATTAATCATTAGTAGTATTTCATGGCATGCATCTTGTAGGGACATAATAATCTGAGATTTATTGATTGGTGGTTAAGTTTGAAAGATAGATTTTTGAAGCCATTGATTCACCNCCCCCCCCCCCCCCCCTCTCAGTTATTACTAACAGCTCTTAGGGTTTATTGTGTCAGCTAAAGGAATTGAGGTGGACCCAAAAAAAGGTAAAATAAATAATGGAAATGTCAACTCCTCGTAACATCAGTCAAATGAGGATGCTTCAAGGAAGACTCCAGTCAATCAGAAGATTCATGTATGAACTAGCAGATAGAGCGCAACCTTTCACAAAATTGTTACATAAATGAGTAAATTTCAAATGGGATGGAACATTGTGAAAATAATTTCAAAGAATTAAAGGATTACCTAGCTAATCCTCATATTCTAATGGCACAAATTTATGTGAAACCATTGTTACTCTATATTTCAGCTACGGCTACATCGCTCAGAGTATTACTAGCACAAGAGGATGAAAACAAAAAGGAAAGAGCGATTTATTATATGAGCAAGACATTGGTTTCTTATGAACTCAACTATAGTATCAATGAAAATTCTTTCTTGGTAGTTGTTTTTGCATCCCAGAAGTTGAGACACTACATGCTTTTTCATACAGTAAAAATTATCGCAAAGATTTATCGTCTCAAGTACCTCTTGAGTAAAACAACATTGATAGGAAGGCTAGCAAAATGGGTCTTAATACTTAGTGAATTTGATATCGAGTATGTAGATAGAAAGGATATTAAAGGACAAGTGCTAGCCGATCAACTAGTTGATTCACCATTACAAGATGCAACACCTTTGATTATAGATTTTCTAGATGAGACAATCATGCACTTAATAGAATATCCATTGAAGATGTACTTTGATGGTTCTTTCACACAACAAGGATCTAGAGCAAGGGTATTATTTATCACTCCTCAAGGCTACAAGATACCTAAGGCATACAAAATGATGTTTCCATGCACCAACAACATCTCAAAATATGAAGCATTAGTAAGCGAACTCAAGCTAGACATTGAATGGAAAATCATAGAGTTACATGTATATGGTGACTCTCAACTCATCATCAACCAAGTAAATGGATAATATCAAACAAAAAATGAGAAGTTGATGCCCTACAAGAAGATGGTAGAATATTTGAAAAAGTAATGTATGCCTCTTTTCATGATTCATGGTTCCCAAGCTTTCCAAAGGCGGGGGTTAGTAGCACCCGTTTGCAATGATAGAAATCAAATACACAAAGCTACCAATAAAGAATACTTAAAATGTAACCAATAAAATGTAAAAGAAAAGAAAGGAAAATAAATGAATGCAAACCCCAAAGTGCTTGAAGCTTCTATTGTCTCTCTCTACTCCTAAAACACTGTTATTGATGCTCAGTATTGGTGTGAGCAGCGTCTGTGACTTGAGAAGTGTCGATAATTTGCTAATTGAAATGTATGTGTGATCACAAGATGGCTTGAATGCTAGAACCAATTTGACAGAGTAATGGCACACAAGAGCTTGAAATCTTGGATCCTTCAAATGGTTATGAAGGGTTTATTATATAGGAATGGAGGATGATATGAATGGTTGAGATCAATCCCAGAGATAGGGAGATGAACGGTTGAGATTAAAAGGAACTAGAGAATCCATCAGTAAACTCCACCTCTTCAACCGGTAAAGAGGAGATAGATTTTGGTTGACTAGAGAGCTAATTGTGAGTTACCTTTTAGAACTGAAGAGGTGGGTGGAGTTACCCATGTGAACTAGAGAGATGGGTGGAGTTACCCATGTGAACTGGAGAGATGGGTGGAGTAACCCATGTGATCTGATTAAGGATTATCTCTTTGAGAATAAGTGAATATTTAATTCATTTTTGTAATTTAAAATTTTCAACATGTGAGATAATTGAATTCTTTTTTATTTTATAATTACTTTATTGAATGAAATTAAATTAATTTAATTGAAATTAATTTAATTGAAAGAATTTAATTAGTAAGTTTAAATCCTTCAATTTAAACTATAGGAAATTGAATTTCATTAATTAATTAATGGTAATTAATCAATTAAAGTTATTTAATTAAATAAAATTAATTATTTAATTAATTTTGGGAATTTGATTAGACAATTTAGAGAATGAATTTAGAGGAAAATAAATGATTAATTAATGATTAAAAAATTATTAAATAATAGATGAAAATTAGTGTTTTTAATGTAAAGTAGCAAGCTTGTCCATTTTAGGGTGTCTACATTTGCCCCTCTTTGATAGAATGTGATTCATCATGTTGTGTCAAATAATTTTCAGATTTGATCCTACCCTAGTGACCTCAGGTGGACTATATGCCCCCTCAATAAATTAAGAGTAGAAAATGCATCAAATGAGCATTAATTTGTTGAAAAAATGTGAATCACTATATGATGATGATGAATGCATTCCTATGTTAGTTATGATATTTTTATGATGGATGAATTGATTATATGATCTACTATGCACATGTTTTGGATTTTTTTATGCAATAAATGAATGCAATCTACTATGCAAAAATATCTGAGTAATGCATGTGTTAGTTAGAAGGAAGTTAGTTTGGAATGTTCTTTGGGATCGATTGATAAATATGAATTGATAGAAAGGATGGTTGACGATTGATAGATATTAATTGATAGAATAGATGGGTGACCCAAGTCGCTATCGCATTTCCAATTTTTGTCATCATTGCATCTTTTTATGAATTCCGAAGAGTGTTCAATGCATCCAGATCACTGTTGAGGTTTAGAATTACCACCCCAACTCAGGCATTGGGGCTTTATAGATATTCTATCCTAACAATGGAAACCTTCTCTAGTTGTGGGTGGAATATGATTGAGAAGGAGTCTCCAGATTCTAGGTTGGTTCCTATCTGATTTGGGATATCACCTCCTGATTGAAAACTGAACTGGGAAAAGGGAGAAAGATTTAAAACTGAATGGGAAATGGGGTGATACACCAAAAATTACTCCAGATCTATTAGGATTTTTCAAACCAGCATCCCTAACTAAAAAATCACTAAGCTACATTTATCATTCTCTACTCAACATAAAGGTTGACTAGAATTCACCATTAGGGTTAATACCACAAACAGTTAAAAATTGACAACAAACTTACATATTCTGCAAAAAGGCCTGATTTTTGATAACATAGGAAAGGAATCAAAAAACCATTCACTTTACTAGATCACATAAAATATGCAACACTTAATGCAGAATAGAAGAATAGGATTGGATCCAATACTCAGAAATTGATGTAATCAGAAAGCCTGCTCTTATTTCCTTCAAAAACCTGAAAATGTGGTTACAAAATGGTTTCCAAAACATCTAGGAACAATAAGTTCACTATATGCGTTATGTCCCAAATTTGCAACTCAAATGGATACAAAAAGCATCAAAAAGGTCTATAGGAACCCATAGTTCACTAAAAGAACCTTCTCTCTAGATTCTAAACCCCTAACTATGAAGTCAAAGGTTCACTAAATAGCCCACATGACTCATCTCAAAAAATGAGATCTCCCTCCAAAACTCTCCTCAAAACAGAAAGATCATCCTGATTCTTAGGCCAAAATCATGCCTAAAAGTTAGCCTCCAACAACTACCCCTCCAAAAGAATATTTCTAAATATGAGGCATAATTAGTGCCTAAAATATAGCCCCTAAAGGCTCATTTTGAAAATAACATCCTCCATAGTTGGTGTCTAAAATATTTTCATCTTTTTTACATAATATTACAAACCTATGACAAAATATATTCAAAAACCCATAAAAATGCATAACTCCAAATATATAAAATCTACCCCTATTTACATAAAACCCTTACTCCAAAGCATAGCTGACATCTAACCCATGGTCAACATGACCCATTTCAAAATATATCTCTCCCTATCGTGGCACTAGGAGAGTTTGTCTTGGCAACTGCAGTTACCTAAGGCATTAACTGATGTACTCGATGGATTCGAAAGTTTTCTCCAACTTGGCATAGGCATTTTTTTGCATTTCATTCTTCACTCTACAGTTTTGAGGAAGAAAGAAACTAGGGTTTTCTGCTAGTGTCGCCATGCTATATGTCCAAACACTATAGCTTCATCTCATGTGATGCTTGAATTCGAGCTCTAGCTCTACCTCTTCACCGCTGGATACAAACTTGGAGTTACATGCCATGAAATGTGGCGTTATCTATGGAGCCTTCGAATGCTTGTTGGGGTATTGTTACCATGACACATGGAATTGTCTATGTATCTTTAAGAAGTTTAGAGTTTCATGTTTTGCATAAAAATTGGGCTCCACCTCTGAACCTTGCATGATGTCGTTGTATTTGGGTTTTATCCACTTTTGAGCATGAAGCTCAGGCTTGACTGGAGTGTCGCGGGCTTCTCTCTATAATGGTGTTAAATGCCATCACATATGGCATGATTCTGGGCTTGGGCTGTTGGCTGGAGTGCACGCTGTCATGCCATAAATGATGGCACTATTTTCTGCATGTATCATCTGTAAGAACTTAAGCTCGGGCCTCACTTGTTTGTTGAATATGGGCATTCTTGAGCCTACCATACTAATGGCACTGCATGTTACAGTTTAGTCACACTTGGAATTCATCATGAAACTCGGGTTGTGAGGTATGTAACTGTGTGTTTTATTTCAACGGATAAGACTCTAAGCATATACTTCATCTATTACACCTTTTACAAAGTGGGTCTTTGCATTTACTCAGTCCTCATCGCTCTTTTGTATAGTATATCATTGTATTTCCCCTATTTCTCGTAATGATTTGTTGTTGCATTACATGGCTATGTTGTAGCTGATTCTTTATGTTCTTTCCCTTCATTTTAAAATCGTAGTTGAGGTCACTGTTTAGTAGTGAACTACACGTTCTTTTATTTCTCTATAGATAACTATATGTTACTCTTTTACACACTGTATTTGGATGAATGGCAACAAAAACTGAAATACCTACGTGACTTTTTCTGTACATCTAGAAGTAAACACAAAACATCTGCAAGCTGTCATTTTGTTGTTAATAAATGAGCTCAATTTTGTCTTTTGTTAATTCCATTCAATATCTGCCTTGAAAGATGACAATACTATCTTTTAAACATAAAACATCTTCATACTATTGAGGCAACAAGCATTTTAACTGAAAATACTACATGTTTGTTATGCATCATTGTGTTTTGTGCTCTATTACTGTCTGATTACTTTTAAATATGTAGTCCTTTTGTGTAGAAAATAGAAGTTACTAGCATGTAACCATACTATTATCCCATTTTTATGTAAAACACCACCCATGGGGTTCGAGCACGGGCTCGTGACTCCCATGGGCAACATTCATAACAGGAAACTCATTCAAATATACACATCTCTTTACACTGCATCTATTCAACTCCATCCTCTGCATCTTTCATGAACTATATTCTCTTGTAATGCACACATCTTTCTTGTATGTAATGTTTTATGTGAAGTTCAAGCACAGGCTCGTGACACTCACTGCATTTCTTTTGTTATCTGCATTACATTTTTCACCTCTTGCACATACATCATTGATCAACCTGTTAGGTCAACAAACAAAAATGAGCCAATTAATGTTTGTGTATGAGTGTCATATGAGATGACACTCATGCATGAATATTGGTTATTTTGTTTGTGTTTGTTAACCTAACATGCTGATGTCATTCTGAAGAAATTTTTCTCAGGTTCAAGACCTAAAACCCCTTTAATTCATATTCTTCTAGTTCTACAAGCAGCAATACTTTGAAAATGCAGACTAATAACCATATGTAATAATAGATTTCATAAGGATATGTCCCTTTGATATTATTTATTCAGTTGATGCTAAGGTATATCTTGTTGTTGCATTGATGTTATCGGTAAACATTCAGCTTTTGAAAACCTGATTGATGTATGTTGTTTGTGGTTCATGTATTGCTTAGATCTAATTGGATCTAACATCTATTATCTCTTCATGATGTAGGACAGGACCCTAGAACTAATATGCAGAACTGACATAAGGATGGACAGAAGACCCCATGAAGACTGGACAGAGAAAGACAACCAGCAGAAAATGCAAAGACTCTTACAAGGAAATGCATGGACCCCTACTCATGCTTTGCTTTCTGCAATTACCTCTAAGTTTTGAATCCAAAAGATGTAACACGAAACCTATATGCATACCATTCAGTTTGAATGCACAATGTAATGATCCATTTATAAAATTTGAATTTTGAACATGATCAATACTTAGAATACAATTTTCATGATAGTATGAATGCAATAGCATGGTATTTTAACCATCTTCTGAATAAAAATGTGGAAAAGATGTACATTTATGCATTTTTTTGTATGTATGATTGTTAGATTGCAAATGTGCAAATTTAGGGTCACAATCACATACCATCTGGATACCACCATGACCTCTTGATAACCAGAAGGAGTAGAGAGATTGAATAGAAAGAGAACTTAGTGCACCCAAATATTGACCATCTGGGTTCAGCTATGTTCCCTATTTGAAAAGAAAGAGAGCCAAAAGCACCCAGATATTGACCATCTGGATACCGCTTTGCCCTATGAACAATTTGAATAAAAGAAAAAAAGAAAACCAAGATAGAACTCAAACACACCCAGAGTCCATCTGGATAGCACCGTGAGCTCTTGATTTTGAAAAGAAAGACCAAAAAACCAAGATAGAATTCCAATGTACCCAGAGTCCATCTGGATAGCACTATGAACTCTTGATTTTAAGAAGAAAGCCCATAAAAACCAAGATAGAAATCTATGCACACAGAGTCCATTTGGATACCACTATGATTCTATTGGTAAATAAACAAGCATATAACAGAGAAGGAAGGTCCAATTCTTTCCCAGGGTTAAGCTCAGATCATGGAACTGTGTGGCTTCCATAAAGTGACAGTGCCTACCACATTTATCCTAAATCGTCATGGCCCCAGAATCGAAGTGAACATTCAACAGACAACAATCAAAGAAAATAAGTCATGATCCATCATAGATACTCTCCTCACTTGGTGGATCCCTGAGTAGCGTAAGAACATAACCATGAAATACAGACTAACATTTGATCGACTGACTGACCTAGCCAACATTTTGATTATTTCTTGACTCAGATGGATTTTCTTGATTGGCTCGACTCTTTTGATAGGCTTGATTGGCTTGATTGCTTTGAGTGCTTTGATTGTGTCTAGTTTCAGTAACAGATGACTCATATAAGACAGACCTATCTGGTTTTGAGTGTATCCATCACTATGTAATATGATTGATTGATTTTGATCATTTTTGGTGGTTGATCAAGCTATGTCAGATGGGCCCAATGTTGATTCACAAAGCTCATGGTTGTGACATTTGATAGATTAGCTTGGTCGCTAGTTTGTTTGCTGATAAATTTAATAGATTGATAAAGCTGTCATATGGGTCCAATGTTGATTCACAAAGCTTATGATTTGATTTACTTGGCATGATTTCCTTTTGATTTGTTGATAATCGAGTTGGTTTTATTGCTTGGGATTTTGCAATTTGTTTATTATTTTTGATGAAGATTGATTTTTTCATGACATTTAGAATCGGCCCCTAGTCTGGTGGACCAGTACTAACCATGGATAAGTGTTGGTGCTTAGAGGGGATTGTGCTTCTGGATATAGCTTGGGTAGTCAGTCTTGCATTTGAAGTGTGCTCAAGATTTTGATCTTGGAGTTCATTGATGGTGAAGCTAGATTTGAACACTTGGCGCTTGTTTGCCAGGTTTTCACCAAGGCACCTACTCAATAGCGCCTATTTTTTCAAGTTTTCACTGAGAGACCGATTTTGTTTCTCTTTAATTTTTTTCTTTTTTTATTTTTTTTGTTGTCACCAAGGCGCCTGTTTGCCAGGTTTTCACCAAGGTAACATTTTGTATTTTTTGATTTTTTGGTATTTTCTGGATATGTAGATAGTTGCCTTAACCATTGAGACCTCAAGTGTAGAACCTCTTGAGGTGCATACTATTTATGTATCTAAGGAGTTGATCTCCTCCTAGTGTTTCCAGTTGGTATGCCCCACTTTGGGTAGAGTTGACAATGGCATATGGTCCTATCCAGTTAGGCTCGAACTTTCCTGGTTTCACTCGCTCTGCTTGGTTCTTTTGATTTTCCATGAGGAAAAGGTCTCCTACCTCAAATGTTCATGGCCTCACCTTCTTGTGATAATTCCTTCTAAGTCAATTCTTATAGCCTTGTAAGTGGTTGAATGTATTTTTTCTTCTTTCGTCTAGTAGTTCCAGTTCACTGAGCCTTGCTACTCTGTAGTCTTCATCTAAAATCGGGTTCTTCAATGATATCCATAGGGATGTGATTTCCACTTCAAGGGATAGGACCGCCTCTAATCCACATACTAGGGAGAAAGGAGTGGCTCATGTAGGTGTTCTCACACTAGTTCTATATGCCCATAATGTGGGACTAAGCTGTAAATGTCAGTCTCACCCTAATTCGTTAACTATTTTCTTCAAGATTTTCAAAATGGTTTTGTTTGTCGCTTCAGCCTGGCCATTCCCTTGAGGATAATAGAATGAAGAGAAACCTTGTTTGATTTGGAACTATTCATAGAGATCTTCAACATCTTTTTTTTGGAAAGGTGTACCGTGATCCGTCAAGATGGTTTGAGGAATTCCATATCGACAGATGATATGGTTGAGTATGAACATTGAGATATGCTTTCTAGTTATGTAGGTGAGGGGAATTACTTCCACCCATTTAGTTAACTACTATGTTGCTGCTATGATGTATTTATGTCTATTAGCTAAAGAAGGTTGGTGTAATCTTACCCACTAGGTCAAATCCCCACAGAATTTTTTCAAATTGCCCCCAGTCTAGCAAGGTGAGGAAATTATGGATTGATGGATGAAGGTTAAAAGTCTCTTAGTATGTCTTGAAGTTGTTTGGATGCCAAGGGCTATCCAAAGGATGGGATAACATGTTTATTTGCAAGATAAGGGACTGGACATGAAAAGATAAGATAAAGACATGGTGCATTGATTGAAAGGTGGTTGAAAAGAGTGGACATGTCAAGAGGATGCTGAAAATAGGTTTTGCATTTTTTATCTGTATTTTCTATCAATACCAAGAGAGGGATTTGATAGGATAATGATAGGACATAGATAGGGAAAGCAAGATCGAGAATGGACAAGGGGAAGGGATATCAATTCAAGACTGTGAAAAGATAGGAAATATGGACCATAGTGATGTGGAAACCATGAAACATATAGGACATGTGATGTTTCTAGGTAGATCCCTAGCCTTGTCAAGATCAAAGTTGGAAAAATATGGATGCTGATAAGGTAAGGGATATGAGGGATATCGGCTAATGGAGGAAATGAAAGGGATATGATATGATAGGAAAATATGGATGGAACATGCCCCCATGTATGGAATGAAAGAGGTTCTTAGATTACACATGATGCTTTTTTTGCCTGGTTTTCCTCATGGTACTTGCCCAATGTGCCTGTTTCCCAAGTTTTCACTAGTGGACAAATATTTTTCTTTTTTCTCTCTTTTTTTTTTAAAAAAAAACTTTTTTTGGAAGATAATAGACTCATGATAGGAAATGGAGGAAGGACTTAGGCATCTTTCTCTTCAGATTGTAACCTTGTGCAGGATTGGACAAGAGGATGGATGGAAGACTAGAATATATGTGTTGGATAATGGAGGGATTGCGAGAATAATTTATTTTGAGTGGATGGATATGTGGGAATGAACAACATTGGCACACACCTTGAAGGGTGATGGAGTGATGGAGGAAAAATATATTTTGGATTTGATGGAAAAAAAGGAGATTTTGGACTTGATGGAGGAATGTTTATGAATTTTGGGACATAAGGACCTAAAATGGATTTGGAAGGTTGGAGGTGTTTAAATGGATGGATAGAAATTTTGGATGCCAACTTGGATTTTTCTTTGGGATACTGTGCTCCAAGAAGCTTCTTAGGAATCCACATGGATTTTTATTTTTTATTCTTTTATGGGCCCTTAGAATGCATTGTTTCTATAAGATATTTAGGAAACCATATTAATTTTGAAATTTATTTTTGTTCAATGGACCTTTGTGGTCTTTTGGACATTTATTTTTCCTTTTGGATCATATTTTTCTTTGTTTTTACATGTCGATTAGACTGGACATGTTGATCCTTGACTGCATGTGGATTTTTTGACATAGGGAACTTATGTTTGGCATCCAATTTGCTTGAAAGGGTAATGTTATTCATGGATGGATAATAATGGTATGGATACTTTTTGGATGGGTGGAAGGTTGTCCAATATGTGTGTCTCTACTGACCTTGATTTAGGAAAGGAGAAGTGGATTGTGAACTAGTGGATGGAGGAATATATGGACCTAAGATGGATGGAAGGGGTGAAGGGGATGCTATACATTTGGATTTGGATTTGGAAGGGGTACCAACATCTTGAGAATGAGTTTTGTTATGGAGGCCATGACCATCAAAATTTTCTTTGATATGAAAGGGTTTTAATGTACTTTATTCATGGAGGTCTAACCCTTTGACTTGATAATGCTTTCTTTGACCAGTAGGATACTTTCTAAAATATGTGAGTCCATTTTGAGGTAGATATTATATGGAAGAAATAATAGGATCATGAAGTGGACTAGACTGGATGGAAGTAGAGGAATCCATTTGAAATGCATGGGGTTCATGAACAACTTGCATAAATGTGTTGGGATCATGAGGGGGATCAGGAGGAATGATAGGATCTTGTGATGGAATAGGAGCAGTGACAAGATCATTTGGTAGGATATGATCTTGTGGAGAAGATGGAGGATTAGGACATGGAGATGAAGGAATTGTACGATCATGAGGAGGATCTGGAGGGATGATGGGATCTTGTGGTGGAGATGAAGGTTAAGGGATACTTTGATCTTGACTTGGAAGAGGACCATTAGACTCCATTTTAGGGGTGATTTTATCTTGGCTGTGAATGGAATCCTTTGAAGGAATGGGAAGGATGTCATGATCTTGCTTAGGAATGGGAAGTGGAAGGTCTACAAGACTTGGAAGGAAAAAAAATTATTGGGATGGAAGGGGATCAGCTTGGATAGGATGGTCAAGAATAGTGGAATATTCATGATTTTCTAGAAGTATAAGATCTTGGTCAAAAACTACACAGGTTTGTTCATTCTTGGGATCTTGATCTTGATTTTCTTTAGGACTTGTTTCTTCATGATTTACATCATCCTCTTGACATAGGGTATCAATTGGAATATGTATGGTGGATTCTTGGAAGGGTTCAATGTTTTGACATGAGGGAGAAGGATTTTGAATGGGACTCTCTGGAGCGGGTTCGTCTAGGAATGGAGCATATTATGGCATTGGATCTAGGATATTTGAGCCGTAAGTGGGATTAACATTGAAATATATTATGGATATCCCTTGGGAGGTCTCATAACTAGATATATCATTTGATAGGAATGTAAAAGCTTTCTCTTGTGACTCTTCAGGGGATGAAGGACTAATGGGAAGCATGGAGGCTTCTTGTGTGACAAATTCTTCATAGGAGATAGATGTGTCAACAATGATATTGTTTTGACCCTTTCTAGACATGGGTAGATGATTTTTATCTTACTTAATAATAGAATGATGTCTATGAATGATTTTTTGAATTAAACTCTTGAAAGGTTTAGATTGGTCTCCCAAGGATGACATATTTTCAAATGTGTTTATTTGGGAACTCATCGGTGGTGGATTTGAGAAAATAAGAGGACGTTCATTGATGTGTGATGTGGTGATCTAAGATATATAGTCAATAGGGTAGGGATATAAGTCACGTCGGGTTCACCATAATGTACGCCTCTTTTCATGATTTGTGGTTCCCAAGCTTTCCAAAGGCGGGGGTTAGTAGCACTGGTTTGCAATGATAGAAATCAAATACACAAAGCTACCAGTAACAAATACTTAAAATGTAACCAATAAAATGTACAAGCAAAGAAAGGAAAACAAATGATTGCAAACCCCAAAGTGCTTGAAGCTTTTACTGTCTCTCTCTAATCCTTCTGAAACGTTGTTTTTGATTCTCAGCATTCATGTGGGCAGTGTCTATGACTTGAAAAGTGTCAAGAATTTGCTAATTGAAATGTATGTGTGATCGAAAGATGGCTTGAATGCTAGAACCAAACTGACAGAGTAATGGTGCACAAGAGCTTGAAATCTTGGATCCTTAAAATGGTTATGAAGGGTTTATTATATAGGAATGGAGGATGATATAAATGGTTGAGATCAATCCTAGAGATAGGGAGATGAACTGTTGAGATTAAAAGGACTGGAGAATCCATCAGTAAACTCCACCTCTTCAACCGATAAAGAGGAGATAGAGTTTGGTTGACTGAAGAGATAATTGTGAGTTACCTTTTAGAACTGAAGAGGTGGGTGGACTTACCCATGTGAACTGGAGAGATGGGTGGAGTTACCCATGTGAATTGGAGAGATGGGTGGAGTAACCCATGTGATTTGATTAAGGATTATCTCTTTGAAAATAAATGAATATTTAATTCATTTATGTAATTAAAGTTTTCAACATATGAGATAATTGAATTCTTTTTTATTTTAGAATTACTAATTAATTTAATTGGAAGAATTTAATTAGTAAGTTTAAATCTTTCAATTTAAACTATAGGAAATTGAATTTAATTAATTAATTAATGGTAATTAATCAATTAAAGTTAATTAATTAAATAAAATTAATTATTTAATTAATTTTGGGAATTTGACTAGATGATTTTGAGAATGAATTTAGAAGAAAATAGATGATTAATTAATGATTAAAAACCCATTAAATAATAGATGAAAATTAGTGTTTTTAATGTAAAGTCGCAAGCCTGTCCATTTTAGGGTGTCTACAAGTACTTTTTCTTCATCATGTTCCAAAAAATTCCAAGAATAGAAAATAGAGTTGCAAATGCGATGGAAATGCTAGCATCATGTTACAACTGGAGGAACATCAATTCTGCTATGACTTCTTAGTGGAAGAATTATCCTTTCCAGCATTCAATACACCTGAATCCCAAGTTATTTCTACCTTAAATGACCAAGACCAATCTAGATATGTCAATATAACTGCCTATCTTATAGACCAAACCTTACCTAATGGCCTATCCAAAAATGAAAAATGAGCCTTAATTAGGAAAGCATCACGTTATGTACTCATTACTACTAACTTATATAGATGAGGTCTTGACAGAATGCTACTTAGGTGTTTAGAACAAGAAGATTCTGATTGCACATTAAAAGAGGTCCATGAAGGTGTATGTGGATTGCACTTGAATAATTTTTCATTAGCTAAGAAACTTCTAAGAGTTGGATACTATTGGCCTACAATGGAAAAAGATGCAGTGCAATATGCCAAAACATGTCAAAAATGTCAAACACATGGAAACCTTATCCATGCTCCAGCCAGGGAGCTCATACCATTTATAACACATTGGCCATTCTAGAAATGGGCCTTTGATCTTGTTGGACAGATCTATCCTAATTCTTTAAGTGGACACAAATACATCATCACGACCACTGATTATTTCACAAAATGGGTCGAAGCAGTTCCTCTAATCAAAGCCACTAGAAAATAAGTTGTTATGTACATCTTGAACTACATCATTTGTAGGTACGGGATACCATAATCTATTGTAACATGTAATGGGGGGAAGTTCAAGAACCAAGATATCAAGGACCTTTGTACACAATTTCACATTACTCAACATTGTTCTTCAATCTATTATCCTCAAGGTAATGGACAAGTTGAGGCTTCAAACAAAAACATTCTAAAAATCCTACACATAACTGTGAGAAAGTCTTGAAGAGACTGTCATTGCAATTGCTTCCAGCACTATGGACCTATAGAACAAGTATCCAGACACCAATAGGAGCCACTCCATTTTCTGTATTCTATGGCATAGAAGTAGTATTACAAATTGAAGTATAAATTCCCTCTTTGCGAGTATATCTCAAAGGTCTTGTCACATATGAATAGTATTTCATAGATAGGGTTCACGCACTAGAACTGCTAGATGAGTGCAGACAACAAGCATTCGATCACCTAAAAATCTATCAGAAAAGGATGTCAAAAGGGTACAGCAAAAAAGTAAATCCATGACAGTTTTAAGCGGGGGATCTCGTTCTAAGAGAGAATCCAAAGAATCAACCAAACAAAGAACAAAAAGGAAAGTTTGAACCCAACTGGCTGGGGCCTTTTGTTATCACAACAACTTTTGGGACAGGATTTTATCAGTTAGCTACACCTGAAGGAGGTGTCCTTCATGATCCTATCAATACTCTACACTTGAAGTGGTTCTATGCTTAACATCTAGCCTAAGGGCTTGTACAATTAAATTGATCCTGAGAAAATACCAAAAAAATAAAAAATTGATCCTGAAGAAAGTCAAAAACAGTGGAAAAGAGAAAAATAAAAAATAGTGGAAAAAGTCCTAAAAAAAATGTATTTTTGGTGAAAACTTGGTAAACATGCACCTTGATACTAACAAAAAAATAGAAAAAGGTAAAAAGTACAAAAAAATAGAAAAATAGAAAAGTGTCTTGGTGAAAACTTGGCAAACAGGCATCTTGGTAGCAAAAATAAAAATTGGTTGAGTGGTGAAAACCTAGCAAACATGCATCACTTGTACTCTATGCTCCATCTATTAATGCACTGCTAACACTAATCCTTCATGATCATCTTCTTTGCTATCAGTTGAATCTAAATTCCTCACAAATGTCCTATCCTTTCCTAGGATTTGTCTATATTTTTGTCTTAGGGATAGTCATTCTACATTAGGGGCATCTCTGCTAGCATGTTCAGTTGGAATTTGTTGGTTGCTAGGTTTTCCTAGGTCCTTGTCTAGGAATATTTTCCACACAAAAAATATTTATTAATACTTGAATCAAACAATCACTATCACTATCACAAACAAGGGTGTTTCTTAAACACCACCTACCTGTAACTGACATCACACTAGTGTTTCTCAACACTTTAATCAAACAGTGTTTCTCAAACATTACATTGGATTGCAATTGCTGATATTGTTTATCTCACTAACTCAGACATAAAAATACAATGCTTAATTCCAAGTTAAAATTGATGATTTCTCTACTGTGATTTAAAAATTAATCAATGGTGTTCCTCAACACCACATAAGCACATATAGACTGATCTTGATTTGATTATGACTCTTTTCATGTTCTAATGATGTTTCAAACTAGGGGCATGTAAATAGTTATGAATTTTCTTTGTCCGATTATCAATTATTGTTTGTTATGTCTTCTGAGTTACTCCATGATGTCTATTAAAATACAAAGAGTCACAAGGACGGGGGAATAACATTTTCTTGGTTTTCTGTGTGTGGTGATTGTTTCAATGGTCCTATAAATTTCACTTAATTTAGATGTTTATGGTAAGAGCTTCCAACATGAGTGGATAGTCGCATATATCTCAATCATTTTTATGTGTAAGCTACGGTGAGGCTGAACCAATTTCCTTGTTTGTTTCAAATTAAATTCTAAAGTAAGGTGTACAACACATTATGTACCCAAGGATATGAACATTAAAGGTCATTGTGGGTTACATATCCTCTATTACACATGAACAGAAGATGATTCTTAAAGCAAAAGGAGGTAACTGAAAAGTCATCCTGGCATCTATGCCTTGATGCTTAGGTTTATTTTAGACATTGCATCCAATAAAAATAGTATTCATACTTTCTGTAACACCCCGCCAAGGAACCCAAGAAAAATTAACCTTAAACAAGATACTAAATGTACAGAATGATTTTTTTTAAGAGTTTACAATTAATAAAGAATAATAATGCGGAAGAAGTATAACATAAGACAATACATACTCATAAATGTGACTCATTTATAGATTACAAAACCTGAGGGTTCCATGACAAACAATTACGTAAGTTAACTAATCTACTAAATACAATAAATAATATACAATCTCCATATAATGCAAATGAATAACAAGAATACCATCTCATAAATGAAACCTAGATACAACTGATATCATAAGGTATACCTAACTAACCAGCATCCACTGCACAAGCCGCATGGTATGTAATAAAACTTAATACAAAGTACAATACAATATCTGAGAATATCACAACTAATACAATGGTACAAGAATACAACATAAGAAAGATAAGAGCGAGTCTCCAACAATGAAGAACAAGAAGGTACAACTGCAACAAGGATCATCCAAGCAAAATTCATGAATGTCGGATCTCAGTGGTAATAAGAATCACTACCATCTGACCACGTGAAACCAAAGGTCCACTCCCACTGTGCTGGGGAGATAACATCAGGCCCATACACAGGGGAAACAACCAAATAAGCAAGACTAATACAAAGGTACACATGATAAAAAGGTAAAAAAAATATTTCAAGGTTAAAAGTATGAAAGATCAAGAGACAAAGCAAATATACCAAACACTCACATAGGAACCTAGAACACATATAGGGAAGTGTCATCACATAATTTTACCCTTGAGTTACCCTAGTAGTCCCTCTGGACCCTGGCCCCCAATTGATTCTATGTGGCTCAGTAATCCTTTCGTACAAACAAGGATTCTAACCATGCAAGACCTCGATCAAGCATCTTCTCCCACTCCCATCCTTAGTCTGTACCAGCACTCAAGGCATGGGTGAAGCACATATTTATCTTATTAATATTTTATCTCAATTAATTTCATTAAGTTATCACTTATTAGGTCACTTACAATGAGTTAACCTAGTAGCCTCTTACATCCCTGGCCCTCATTACAAGTCACTTACAATGAGTTAACCTAGTAGCCTCTTACAGCCCTGGCCCTCATTACAAGTCACTTCCCCTCTATGCTCCTAGATAACCTACCCTAATGCTCCCAGCCACAAGACCAAAAGAAGATAAAACCAAAACCATAAAAGACTTCTCATAAAATATTAAATCATCAAAGTCATCAATGAAAATGTTGGAGCATAACAAAGAATAATACATCCTATACAAGGATCCAGATTGTCCATACCATAATGGACATCTCAATAAGTCATCCATCCCATAATGGATATCTCAAGAAACAATTACCAAATTGTCTAAATCTCATATCACCAAAACAATGATCCTTAATAGCATCAAAATCATCTCTCTCCAACATGGAGTAAATCATAATAATAAAATATCATCACTCAAAACATTGAACAATCATAATAGAAGAAATAAGGTGACCAAGTGAACAAATCACAACTCAACACAATATTGGTTGTCACCTCTTATGGTAAAATAGCATATAGATCAAAGACTTAAGGAAAACATGACATCTATAACATATGTATCCAAGAAAACACATGAACCAATCATGACTAAATAGATTATGAACTTTCCACAATATGAAACCCAAAGAGCAAAAAGGCATAAAATCATAAGATAGTACAAGTCCAAAGAGAAAACCCACCTAGGGTAACAACCTACCCACACTGACACTTAATGACACCAAGATTACATGAGAGAAAGATTGCATGCATTTGACATATTATTTAACTCCATTTATATAACATCATTGTATTTATTAAAATACTCTTAATTCATAAATGACTTAGTTAATAATATAAAGTACGCACATGGAACATATATGGTGTTTTAGTGAATCTTTGTGATCTTTGAAATTAAATTATAAATTGATTATATCAGTTATATTAATTATTTAATAATTTTAAAATTGATTAATTTTTTAATTAATAAGACTTATTAACAATTTTAACTTTATAACAGTGAGTTTTTGTGTATTTCCTCTATGCACATCAGTCGGTAATTTGAACGATATAATCTCATATGAAATGATACAGATCTGCAACTTATATCGATGGAAAGATATTTTAATTTCACATATTTTTAATTGTTTACAGTCCTAAAGATGAGGTCATTTAAATGGTGTAAAAATTAAATCTCTCTAACAGCCATGTTCAGGAATGATGGTTACTAGTTTGGTAAAAAGACCATAACATTGTTTTGAACCGCTCGATCATCATAAAAATCAGTGACAAAATTCATAACATTATTATTTAAAATATCAATAAAGCAATTTTCCTAAATATGTAATTATAAAAATTTACGGATGAATGTTCATCAGACTTCGATTGAAAAATCAAGCTCAAATAGACCTAAATTCACTAAACAGCCAATATTTGATCATTTCCGTACAAAGGAACCCTATTTGATTTTTATATATGTTAAATAGAACCAAAATGAATATCTTAAAGTGTCTATATATTTTTAAGGTGACATCTAAAATGAAAAATATTCCCTACCCTGACTCTTCACAACCCTAATCCAAAAATGTATGTTTTCAAACCCATATCCTCACATATAGGTATCTATAATACACAATTCATAATAAAGGATTCCTCCATACAATTGAAACTTATGGAACTAAATTTGTACAATTTGGTAAAACCTTAATGGATATACAACACAAATGTATCCTTTTTAAATCATTCTCTCCTAGGGTTTCCATACAAATTCTCATAGAATATCAAACATGTCATAAACATAACTGACAATAACACCCTAATCATCTGTATAAATTTTTAGAAATTAAAAGAACCTTAACTAAAAATAAAATCACAATCAAGCAAGCACGGAGAAAACAATCTTTCCAATAGAAACTGCAAAAAGACTCAGAAAATCCTACCTTGAAAACGCCAAGTAGACTTGCCAAGAAGAAGAAGAAGAACTAAAATGCAGACTTCACTCCCAAGCTTTAAAAACATATTCTTTAACTTCAAAATCTCGATGCAAAACCTGTAACCTGTCTCCTAAAAATTATGTTCTGAAAAATCTTTGTCTTCCCTTTTTTTGGGGGGTGAAACAACCAAAAAACTTCTCATAAATAAAAACTATTTAACTACGGCTTCTAAGACAACTTCTTAAAAAACTTAACCCTGTAAAAAAAAGAATTGTTTTCTTTGTTTTTACTCTTATTTTTTAAAAATAAAATTAATTTACTTATTTATTTATTTATTTATTTTTAAAAGAAAGAAATACACAATTTCCTTTCTCTTTCTTCTTTTAATATTAAATAAATAAATATTTTTTATTTTTTATTTTTTTTCTTTTCCCAAATTAAGTATTATTACATCACGCGATTAAAATTTCAATTAGGCGTTCATGCCTAAGTACTTGTATGCATCGTAACCAAGGGGATGTGAGCCCCCATCTGTGCTCTCATTGGTTCATAACTCCAAGTAAAAGCGTTTGAATCAATAAAAATAATACAAAAAGTTCACTGATCAAAAAAAAAAAAATTTATATATATTAAATATGCCTTTTAATTTCCATTTAGATATAATATTTAATTAAATATTCAAACTTTATTGTAGAATTTTAATTAAATCCCTTTTAATAAATACATGTATTTAATTAATCCCTATTAATTAAATATCTATATATTTAATATTTTATTATTCTTAGAAGGTTCAATTATTTAAACTTTATAATTAACCTTTAATTACTCTTTTACTTAAATCATGACAAAATACCACATTGACCTTCATGCATGCATATTGAAATCTGACCAAATCAAAATGCAGAAAAGATGCAACAACATAAGCATGCTCAAACAAGGTTTCACGAATTCAAGTCACCTCGACAAATTCGAAGAAGGTAGTCAACTAGATACTTGTCCACTATTTGAGGACAAATAAGGGCTTATGCTAGGATTTAGGCCTAAATGTTATCTCCCCTCTCTTACCATTGAGATAATGTGATAGGGCACGCTCATCCTGGCAATTCATGGAAGTCGATGTCCGGTACATGCAAACCTACATCAAGTTGAGCATGTACATAATATATAATAGACAATGATAGGGATCAGTCAATCATGTGGATTTCTCCATGCAAGTAACTACATCTCCATCCTCTACCACATCAAACACATCATACATAAATGTAAGATAGACACGCCACACAACAATATAAAACATATACACTAACCATACAAATGCAAGTATGGGGTCGGTAAAATTATCATAACATATATCTAATCATCATGAAAATAAACAACAGATTATGTCATCAATACTGAAAAGTAAATTATGGGTGGGCACTACACTTTTACGATAATTTATTGGTATCAGTGACAATTGTACTAACCGGTGATATTTGTTGCACAAATGCCCTATGATGATAAAATGCTAAAATTTAAAAAGATCGGTGACAGTCCTAGAAGTATGCATTTAGTTGCACTTAAGATTGCATGATTCATTTAAACAGCAAAAGTACTTGAGCTCAAAATGATTTCCTGGTTCATTAAAAATTCAAGTTGACTACTTAATCTATGTTACTGATATATTCATGTCGTTGCATTTCCATTGCATTCATTTTTCATTCATAATGGGAAAAGAAGAAAATACAAAAAAAACAAAGCATTCAAGTATTGCATTTTTACATCCTAAGTGCATCTGTACATATATTTGCATACAAAAAATATCAAAAACATACATCTTCATATTAATATAGAATCATCCAACACATCTATATATCAATAATAATCAGAGAGCATAAATGATGTCATCATGTGAATCTATTCTAAATCATCATAAAGACCAAGTACATCATCAAGTGTGAATCAATCTAATCATCTATCACATACATCAACTATCAAAAGAGAAACAATGAGCATATCAGAATTAGCAGAGGCCATCTCATATATATCAGTGAACATCAGATCAAAAATGTGGAAATGTCTACAATAGTATCAACGAGATCATGATAAAACATGTAGACATGTATCAAATATTTGAAGTACAAAGGTGATCACAAAAGGATCCATATATAAAAATCTCAAGAATAATTAGTAAAATTATGTCTGACTTCCACCCTCTCCCTAATTAGGGGGAGGAGGTGGTGCATTTTCTCGTGGATGAGGAGGTGGTGGAGGCATAGTTCCCTCTGACTGTTGAGCTATAACAGAATACAAGGGTGCTCTATGTGGTTGTGGAACTGCAACACAATATAAGGCAAAATAATATGCTTCTCTCTACCCCTAATGTGTGGTTGTGAGTGCCTAAATATCTCTCTCAGATCTCATGACATCTAGTTGCATGTCCCTATCTTCCAATAGTGTCTTCAATGTGGTAATACAAGCCCTGAGTTGCTCTCTCTCTCTAACATTGTGACAATGAATCTCCATCCCTGTCTATATCCCTGCTAGAATCTCTTGGAGGATCCTATTGAGGAGATCCACCTCCCCCACTAGTTCTCTAACCTGTTGATCTTTGTTGTTGTTGTTGCTGCTATCTCGTGAGTAATGGACCTGGATCCATGCATGGAGGCACAAACCTAAGATGAGTGCATCTGCCCTCCAAAACACCACCACCGCCCCTATCATCACCATCATCACCCCTATCATCTTGGCCATGTCTCTGACCTCTGTCCACCAGAGGGTGCCTATCATCTCTCCCACCACCCCTACCATCTCTCCCACCTCTGTCTTTTATGCCCCCACCTCTCACAGTTTTGTCATCACCAAGATCATAGTCTAAGGCATCCTCAATGTGTGGTGTTATCTCATCAGGAGTCGTAAAGCATGGAAATGGATATTGAAGAAGGTAAGAAATATAAGCATCAGTGCAAGTGGCATCGATAACATCAACATGGTAGTCCCAGGCTACTACCACCATCTGACTAATCTCTACTTGTGCAGTCTCATAAGCTAGTTGGGCACCCCACTGCGCCTCCTCGTTACGGATATGAGCATATGCAGTAAGCTCCTGTGAGGTACCTTGTATCCTATCATACTGTCTAAGGATGCATGTGACAATAAATCTCTCAACAATTTATCTCATCCATCTAATCAATTACCTTCTCTGAAAGAAATACGACATTTGTTTCCAATCAAAAGCCCACTCCTCATAGTCTAGATATGGTCTCCACTTGACCACTATAACATCATCAAGTACTCAATGCCAATATTCCAGCTTACCTAGATGGGACTGCTGGTGTAACCTAAATACATATAGACATATGGCTCCTCTGGTGCCCGTTGCCTATCTGCAATCGACCGTGTCACTAGGATGTACTCCCAGGCCCAGATCTATAGTATCAAAATACCAATGGTCATGCTCTGAGAATACTCATACACTATCTCATGGAGATCCCTATACATGTGGGCCAGAATACAGTTACCCCATCCAAATTTGCATGTGGAGCCAATCATCTGTTCTAGCATACCGACCCAACTGCACATAGATCCATGTTGTCCATGATCTGGCATAAGGATCCCTCCTATCAATCTAGTGAGAAAAATGGGTAGTCGCTCATAATGATCTATCATGTAGTCCCATGTCAAGTATTTTCTTACTATAGAGGGATCAACAAAGAATATTTGGGCATCTGCAATCGCTACGAGAGAGCGAGACCCAAAATGAACATCACGTCCCATCACAGGAATGTGCAGGATACACCACACATCCTCAGGGGTCACAATCATCTCACTAGTAGGAAGATGGAAGGTGTTATTCTCTAAATGAAATCTCTCAACAAGAGCATTGAACAACCCTCGATTTACCCTGATGTTGGGTAAATCTATCAAAGAAAGTAAGTCAAGGCGACCAATAATATGTTGCTCTACATCAGTCAGAGAGTGAGATAGGGCAAGGACCCATGCAGGTCGAGGTCCTTGGAATGAAACTATGAGGAAATTAGTCTGTCAGGCACAAAGTACAGACTTACATCACTATTATAGCTAAGTAACCCACACACACAATCCAACAGCTAAGTCTTTTGCAATCAAATAGAGGAAAAATAGTCAAAATTGGAAAATTACCACTTTCTACTAAAAACGATTCTATTTTTCCTAGATGCGAGCTCACATCCCGTATGCGATCCTAAAATGATAGGATGCGATGGGGAAATCAGGATGCGATTGTATTTTTACATGATGTGATGGGGGATTCTAGAAGCGATCTTGTTTTCACAAGATGTGATGAAATTCAAGTTTGGACAAAAATTACTGAAAATGACACTTTGATGACCTATGAGATGTGATTCTGGTTTAACAAGATGCGGTCTAGAAATTTTTCAATTTACCGGATGCGACCTGAGATTAACAGGATGCGATTTGGAACCTTGGATGTGACTCAAAATGAAAGTGGCTATAACTACTGCAAAATGTGACAAAACAAGAAACAAAAAGCATGAAAAGGTGGGTCTCAATGTACTCATCGGATGTGCATAGTGCGTTGGACACTCATGATGATGTGCTAGCTCAAATTGATGCCTCTCAATAGGGACCACCATCTTCTCTCCAGAGCTCAAGAAATTACCAAGGATGAAAGTGAAAATGAATGGGTAAAAAGTGATTTTTGAGGCTTATATTGACCTTTTAGAGCTAAACAGAAGCTCCAAAACCCTTAATAGACTATCAATTTTCTATTTTTTTCTCCTCAGATCTATTAGGAATGTAATCAAATTAAAGACAATATTTTCAACAACACACTAAACATTTTGCAACAGTCTCCAACAAATTCATAATTTCTTTATATGTTCATAAAATGATTCGCAGGCTTTACGCAATTAGTTTTTCATGGTTCTCTATCAAAAAGTTCTACATCATACATCAAAATATTGGTCATACATAATTTTATCAAGCTCACAATTAAAATTTTCAAGTAGTCAACTTGGTAAAATTATATTTTATCTTAACACATTTTCACTTCATCTCATCTTCTAATTGATTCTTCATTGATCCAATCGACATGTTCCATTCAACTGTCATTCTAAAGAGGGATTTTATTTTATTTCCTTTGATTTTGTTCCTGAGGGGGCATGATCACACTTAAAATCAATCAAATTCTTTCTCAAATAGAAAAACTGACTTAATCATCAAAAGACTAGGGGCATGGCAGTTTCCTTTGATCAAGTTGGGACTGTTGGATAGAAGGCTTGAGCGCTAAACAAGTCAGATATCTATGCCTATAATCTCTCAAATCTTTATCAAGCTCTTAGCAGCTTTGTACTAACCTTTGTTCGATCAAGTTAGGAGTTAGTATTATCAATTCTTGTTCGATCAAGTTCAGAATTGATACCTCACAGCTCTCAACAGCTTTGTACTGACCTTCGTTCGATCAAGTTTGGAGTCAGTACTATCAATTCTTTTTTGTTCAAGTTCATAATTGGTATCTCTAGATTTGTGTTCAATTGAACTTTGTTCAATCAAGTTCAAATTTGATACTATCAGTCTTAGTTCAATCAAGTTTGAGACTGATCTTATCAGCTATATTTCATTCAATCAAGTGCGAAATTCTCAAACTTTTTGAAGTCGACATCAAACATTCTTTGAATCAATGCATTGCTCGCACATCAATTCAATGAGGAGCAACTGTAACCACCCTAATTTGGTCTACTCTAACTAGAGACCATATTTTCCCTAAATGTGATCATACCCCTAATTATGTCAATCCAACTATTTAATTATTGGCATAATCCAACCAAAATCAAATTAATCTCCTAAAATCAAAGTGATTTCATCACTAACTCATATTAATTACCTTGGCTTTGTAAAGGAAGGAAAAGGGGGATAAGGAGATTGTTTATTAATTGTTGTTTGATTTGCTTAGAGTGTGTTGAGTTCCTTAACCCTACTTTACATTTAATTGAATTTGATTGATTGTATATTGCAATTGTGATTAGGGAGAAGATAAGATGTTCCACCTTTATCCCCAAATGCACAAATGAAAGATCCAAGTTGATCAATCCAAAAGAGGGATTAAAGCATAAATGAATCAATCATTCGGAAAAGAGAACAAAGAGGGAGATCTAAAATTATGTTATTTGAATATATAGATATGATATATGACAGTAATTGAATAAATAGGAGAAATGTACTAACCTTAAAATAATTGCATATCAAATAATTCTATTTTCTGAGGTCTGTACTCTATTTCTAGAAAAACTAAAGTATGATCCGGAACCGGAACTCAGAGACGAACAAAACCCATAAATATTTTTCTGATCCGATGTTGTCTTATGAAAAATGTCGACCTTGACCCACAAATGTCAACCCTGACCCAATAATGTTGACCTTGACCTACATAGGTCCGACATAAAATCTGTTCGCGAAGCCTGACAGAAAGCCAAAAAGGGTATCCAGATTTGAGTCCAAATCCATAGTCCTAAACCTGTACCTGCAAGAAAAAGAGATTTGTTTATTATGGGGGGGAGGGGTTTGCCTTAGTCAAACCCTGATTTAGGAATTAACCTTTAAATCAATAAAGTATGGAATGCTAGCAAGTAGTAGAATTGAATCTAAGAATGAAGCTATGATATTCAATAGATATGCAATTATAATTCAAATGTAAGAAAATATGTAAGTATGAAAGAATGGACTTTAGAAACCATAAACCTCCATGATTGTATGCTTGGAATCCACCTTGAATAGATGATGAAAGATTCTTGAGGATGCACAAAGGATCTTGAAGGAAGATCACACCATCATGATGGCTAGATCTAGGGTTTGAATGATGAATCTTGAATGTTTGAACCTAATCCCTTCAAAGGCTTGAAAGCTTGAATCCTTGATCTTCAATGGAGAACTTGAATGCTTGAGAGGAAGACTTTAACAACTTGAGAGCTTGAAAACATGTAGAATTATGGATGCTTGAATGTCCTTTGAATGCTTAGTTGCCTTAGTGCTTGTTACTTGATAGTAGTTAGAGAAAATGAGAGGAGAAGGCTCCCTTTTATATGAAACTAGGGCACAATCTTCTAAGGAGGCTGGCATAGGATAATTAAATTCCCATTAAAGCCTTTACCCCTAGGAGAGGACCTATATTAAATATAATTTAGGAATCAACGCTTCAGAACCTGAAACAGCCGACCCAGAATCGGGAAAATTGAATTTTGGATGACCTCTAGCAACCGACAGGCTTCCAGATTCAAAAGGGGGACACTAGTTAGGGTCAAGGTCAACCCTGACCTAGGTCAAGTTCGAGGTCAACCTTGACCCAGGGGGTCAGAACCCCTGGAAAACATGCCAGGTGGGGTAGAAGGTGCCCGGAGAGGCCCAATCAGGGTCCTAATCAGGCACAAAAGTAGGGGTTGATGCAAAAATGGGAGGATGATATGATGGAGGTCAAAAACATCCCCTAAGGAGGGCTAAATGTTCTTAACATTGAAGTGCTTCCATTTCAAGATGATGCAGGCTTATTTAAATCAAATCAACCCAATTAAATCCTTGGCTAAAGTTATTAATTAAATGGGAATTAATAAAACCTCTAAATACAACTCATCACTTGCACATGGAAATTCAATCCATGAACCAATGAGAGTTCACTCACATGGATCACCAAAGATTCAATCCTCACCTCTCTTCACAATTTGATCTCAACCACTCATTACTCAAATTCTTCGATAAAAGGAGTGAATTTTGAGCTCAATAGGCCCACAATTGTATAATTTTAATTCCATCCTTATGTTTTCATTTTGTTTCATGAATTAAATAGGTAATTAGATAACTTACATTTATGCTTCAATGAATCCTTGCATCATTTCTAAGCATGAATTGCATGATAGTTAGCTTCAATTTATTAATAAATCTTACATTCTAGGACTGAATGTGTCACTAATTTAATGCATAATATGAGGGCAATTAATAGCTTAAATCACACTCTTCTTAGATAGGAATAAATATGTTTATTTTAATGGTTTCCTTATGCTTTTCAATTGATTTCCATATTTCTAACCATTGATGCAATGACATATTGAAGTGTTGTGTTGCATCTTGCAGGTACATAATTCACACACACAAGTAGTAGTCATACCACTATAACCAAGACCTATGGTCACTTAGCTTCTTCTTTGATTCCTCAGTTGTTCATCAAGATTTTTAGTTCTCTCACTAAATTTCTTCAGCAAATCATTAGCACTCTTCAGTTCTTCTTTTAGTTTCTCATTTTCATTTCTCAGAACTTCATTCTCTCTTATGACATTAGCATTTTCTTCATTTGTATCATGTAAATGTTCATGCATTATAGCAATCTCTCTTTCAGATCTGAAAATTTCTTCCATTTTTTCCTCTAGGGTTTCATCTTTGGCTTCTAGGGCATCTTCTACAGATATCCTTGCTTCCAAATTCTTCACTTGTTGTGATTTAGTAGGCTTCCATTTCTCTTTTGAGATTTTTCTTATCCTTTTTCAGCTTTTCAATATCCATAGTCATGGCTACTAGGGCTGCCTCACACTTATTAGATCCACTTTGTTTAGACAAATTCTCAATGTAATCTTGACTCTCACATAGTTGTTCAACTAGTTATTGTCTGGTGCAAGAGCACCCTGAAGGTCTATTGAAAGATCTTAATCAGTTTTGGCTTGTAGATTGGTTTGGCCAACCATCCATGAATAAGGACTAAATTATAAATTCCCTAGTGTGTGTTTGAGGTGGGGTTTATGTTTGGAAAGATTAGGGTTGTGCTGTTTGAGTCTAGTTGATCCTAGGATTCTAAGGCCTAGAAGTCAACTCAAAAGTCAAAGAGTTGACCAAAGTCCCAAATTGGGAAGGTTTATAATGTTTAGTTGTTTTCTAGTCATTTGAGGTCAATTGGTAAATTTTGGAACCAATTAGGACACTCAATGTGAAAATTGCAATTTTGACAAAAGTTGTCAAAGTTGTCATGACAAATTTTAAAAAGTGTCATGACAACATTTCCTATTTTTAAGGAATCAGCCATTAACGTGCCCAAATCCTGACCAAATGGTCCAGACAGATGGGATAAGAGCATATAAGGTGAATCCAACCCTAATCTGACAGTTAGCTTTTATTTTGTACAGACTGATTACAAGGAAGGATCAATTTGCAGTGTAATTTTGTGACATAGCCATCATCCATCACTTTATTGGATTGAATGTACTGAATGAATTATTGGATAGTTTTTTCAATGTAGTTTCCAAGCTTTGTGCGGTATTAGTTTGGTAGATTGTAGTTTCTGGTTAGGTTTTGTTAAATTATTTGTGTTTTGCAAGTTCACTGGCCAGTTTTGGTCCAGTTATGTAAATAATGGGTTTATTTGGAGTTCTTATGGCTCAAAATCCATGACCACTTGGAATCCATTAGATCCTTGTATATATTGTATAGATATGGATTTTATATTGTGTGTGTGTGCAGGGGAAGCTTGAGAACTTTCAGGCCCTAGGCGAGTGGTGAGCATTCTGGTTAGGGTATCTAAACAATACAGTGGCAATGGAGATTGCAGAGTGATTGGTATGATCCAATAAATATTAGAGGAGTGTAGGGGCATGTGTTTTAGACCTTATTATGGAAAGAGAAGTTCAGAGGAGACCATCTGATTGGAGAAAGAAGACCAAGTTGTCAAACCAGTCTACATGCCTTTGAAACCCTTGTTTTTAGGGGTTTGGTAGAAATCTACTGTACGGACACCATTGAGATTTGAGACCTATAAAATATTCAAGGGAAGAAAAAACCCACATATAATATCCAATTTTTTTCTAGGGTTGTTAAGTTTTTGTGGGAGCAAGAGCACCTTTTCAGTGATTTGGAGGGCTAATAGGCCTAAAAAGGCTACAAGGGCCAAAGAGCTTGATTTTGGGTCTCGTTTGGAAAATGGTTGAAGGATTCATAAAATTGGATCCATAGGAGTTTTATTAGACCCAAGGGGAGTGGGAAATCCTAACCTTAGGAATTTGACACCATTTGAGAGATAGGAGGCTTGTGAAGCCATGGTTGCAAGAAAGCTAAGAAAGAGTGAAAGGAGTTGAGTTTGAAGTTGGTGGGAAGTTCCTAGGGAGTTAGAGGATTAGGAAAGAATCCTCTAGTTAGGGTAGAGAAAGAGACACTAAGAGAGACTCGGTGAAGGTCTTAGAGAGAGCCAAAAGGCTCTGGGAGATGAGCTCCCCATCATTGTCTTTTAGCCCTTAACTGCTTCAGTTTATTCTTCCACTCCTCAATGAGCATTTCAACTTCTTTGAGTTGCCTTTTCAACAAACCCTCTATATCTTCCTTAAGGATCCTACACAAGTTTTTAGGAGTCTTCAAGGGAAATTGGCTCTGATACCAATTTCTAGTGTTCAAAGTCACTAAGACACGGGTGAATCAGTGCACCCACAAAACTTAAGTATCTTCCATAAGATCCAACATACAAAATCAAATAGCACATAGATACTTAACACATAAACCATACACATCAAATAGACACAACACACAATATTTTCTAGTGGAAACCCTTTTTAGAGGGATAAAACCACATGTGGAATGGAATCGATAAATTTCACTTTTCCACCAAGAAATTTTCCATGTTAGGAGCTGTTACAATCACTCTGTTAGGGGTATACCTAGTTAAGAGTATTCTAGCCTGATTAGAAGCTAACAAGTCCTGCTAAAGACTACTCTGTTAAGAAATTTAAAACTCCTAAGAGTTACCTGATTAGAGGATTTTACACTTTATATCCTATTACAAATCTTTCTCACCCTATTAGGAGTGACCTTGTTAAATTATTTAACATACAAACCTGCTACGGATTGCCTTGAGATAGACTCAAGAATGTCTGATCTAAATATGACCTCTTTGTTTAATAGATCTTCTTCTTCTTTGATCACTATTTCACCTTAGACATCAACCAACTCCAAACAATCATCAATTCCAATCATAACACGTAAAACTATTACCCTAATTCACAATTTCATCTTACTTTTATATCAAGTTATATAAGTCAACCTTTCAACCTAAAACATTTTACCCACCAACGTAAAGTTCAAATATTATCCTGCCAAAGCACATTGGTCAACCCCATAAATTCAATACAATATAAATTGGGTCGCAAATAATCATTAAATAACATCAAACTAATCGGTAAACAAATCAAATCAAATTTGTTCTAACTGTCCTTTGTTCTTCCTTCCACTGACACCTGAACCTTCAATAATTGGATCAATTCTTCAAAATAACTGATGCAATCATACACATAGGTAGAGATACCTCTATATATGATAATTTCACAATTGTACATCATAACTCTATCTCCGGCTCTAGATTTTATCGCCTGAGTGTCGCTCATTGTTCTTTAATCAATTGATTGTACACTTAGTCAATTATTCAATTGAATCTTCATTACCATTGGTATAGTTGATCTCTCATCTCTAATGCATCATGTTTCTAGAAATTTCAACACCTCAATACAATACTATGATGAAAACATAGATCATCTTCACCAAATGCAATATTTGCAATGTCCTATCAAATGGGTATGGACTAAGATCTGCAATAGTGTAAGACCTCTTAGGAGCACCAGTTTGCAAGTTAATGACATGTTGTTGGAGGTTCTGGAGATATTGAGCAAAGGATTAAATGAGCGTTGATGTAGATAGAATTATATTAGGATAGAAAAATGTTATCCCACTATTATAATATGGTGCATGGTTGTGTGAGGGTCCATAGCCCGAGTTTGTGTATATCATGGGTACATGTGGTGGACTGTACTGAGGTTGTGGAGTATACTGAGGTTGTAGCACTTTTGGAGGTTGTAGAAGATAGTCAGGTTGTGGAACCTCTTGAGGAGATGGAATGTATGAAGGTTGGTGTTGAGGTGGTGGAATGTATGGAGGTTGTTGTTAACGTGGTAGAATATACAGAGGTTGTTGTTGAGGTGGTGGAATATACAAAGGTTGTTGTTGAGATGGTGTTGTAAGGTTGGAAGTGCTAGTCACAGTTACTCAATGATGTTTCAAAAAGGTAGAGGGAATTCTTGAATAGTTGGGATTGACGGGAGGTTGTTGCTAAGATGCCCCTTTATTGATTTGGGGGATTCCCGAATTCAAAGGAACACCTTTAGGGAGACTGCTGGTAGGTTGTTGTTGATGTGCCCATTGATTGATTTGGGGGACTCCTCTTGAGAGACTACTAGGATTGTGACCTGGTGGAACCATAGTGGATGTACCTACTGGATGGGTTGAGATTATTATGGAGGGTGTGGATATAGTGCTAGGTGGGCTAGATATGGGTAGAAAAGTGGTAAATGAGGATTTTTGTATTGGATTCCTAGGATGGTGGAAGACGTGGTCACCTGGGATGTGCTTTGAGTGAGTTTGCAAGAAGGTAACATGGAATTGATTGGAAGGGTTGTGGTGGACACAAGCCAAGATGATGGCATGGGGGTGACTTCTACTATGGCAGAGGTGTCAAATCCAGTGACTAGTTTGGCATCATTCTATGCAAGAATTTTGAAGTATGTATCTAGTTCAGTTGCCAATAGTGATCCCACAATAGTCATTACCTCCATATTTTCTAGGGCATCATTGACTTCTTCCTTGTCATTGCATTTAGCCTTGATGTTCTCGAATGAGAAATAATCTTATGGTGGAAGGATAGTGGGTAACTATGAGATTTCAACATGTATTTTCACATGACGTTATGCAATCTCCTGAACAACATATGCAGAGGATAATCTTCTTTTGGGATCTCCTGAACAACATATGCAGAGGATAAATGCAACCTTTTTTTTTGGATTTTCTGATAATAAGATGTTGATGCAATCTGGGAATGAATGACTAGGATGCTGCCTAAAATGCAGGTAATATGACCTAAAAGAGATTCTAAAAACTTCCAAGGTAAACCCTCTAAGAAAAGACCTGAATGATTTTGTGGACAATATTGACTTCAAAAAGGTAGGACAAAGATGACCGATATTGGCAATGATGTATGTCTAAGACAAGTGTTAACCAGAATGATAGGTGCCTAAGCCAAGGAAAGAGACGGTGACTGATTTTTTACAAATCCAAGATAATACACAAGACCACTACTAGAATGTCCTAAGAAAATGCACCCTCTAATATGCAAAAGACTCTCAAAGGTGGAAAACTTAACCTCTAGGAAATGCAAGCTATGTTTTCAGATTTTGAATTTTTCTGGACTATAATGATGACTATGCAAAAAGGGAATGAATATGCAAGATTATAATCTAGGAATGATGCTACAAATGTTGGATTAATATGCAAGGGTATGTCGATCACCAATTTTTAAAGATAAGAGCCAAGTGTAATGTTTCAGGACTTGTGTTGTTGAATATGTTTGCTTCTTTGATAGGACCAATGTTTGAGACATGTACAAACTCAACAATCACAAAACTCAATGTAGCTGTGGGTTAGACTCAATAAAAGAAATGATCAGTGTATGTTCAACAACTTTTTCATGTTGCAGGTTTTCACATGGTCAATCACAATGAAAACAAATATAGTTAGATCAATCTATGGTCAAATTGGCTTCAAATGTAATGTTATAAGAGCATTTCTTGGATGTCCATCAGCTCACACAATCATTGTCACACTACTAGGACATGAAGATCCATGTTGTAGGTGCCCATGGTTTTGCCTTTGCCCGATTTTGTTGTCATTCTAGTGAAGATCTCTCTCACCAAAAAAATTCTGTGGGACACATATGATGGGAATCTTGGGGGGAAATTCTGCAACCCCTTACATTATAATAAGATACTTGATTTGGAGGTGAACCAAGTGGGTCTCTAATTAACCGGGTTTTAGTAGGGTTCGTGGTGTCTACCCAATTAATTTGTACATGTGTTAGACAATTAAGTCTCTAGTTGAGCATGTTGGCTACTTAGGGATATTCACCTGATCTAGACTATCATTAACACACCTCGCCCAAGCTTGGCTAGATATAAGACATTCAGGGCTTTGGTCCATGTCTTGTTTATATACCATTCAGAAGGATTACCAGTTTGAGGTCGTCCTCTAAGGAAGAAACACTTTCCCTAGACATGCCTCTCTAAAAAGTTAAATAAAGGTTTTTTAATCTAATAGAATGTGCAAGCACACCAAAGACTCAAAACACACGGTTAATCAATTAAGCTCCAAAAAGACACATGTTTGCTAATATAAATCATCCATAAAAACATGTGGGTTCATTTTAAGAACTAAAATAGATGAGGGTTTAATTGTTCAATTTTATGCACCAAATCCATATGTACTTTGATTTGTTCAATTCTTAACCACATGTCAAATTTAAGCACCAATTCAAAAGATGAGATTGTGATGTTTGAGAATACACTATTCTTTTTAAGCACCAAAATAAAAATGAATTAATTTTAGATTTAGAAAAAATTAATTTGTTTCCACGCCACAAGTTATCAAGAAACTATTAGTACTAGAAAATCCTAGCAATTTAGATCTGATAATCTATAAGTGTGCTAGTGTTGATATAATGACAATTGAATTTCTCAACAATATCTCTTACCTTGTCGAGATAAGTGTTTATAATACCTTTGTATCCTATCTTTGCTTGAAGTGCCTCAATTCTCAATATGTGTGTAGGTACATTGTTCTGTTTAATCTCTCGTTCTCTTTTTCACTCCTCAACGTGCTCCTAAATTTTGACTTTTTGTGTTTTTGTAGAAGCCCACAATAACATCAATAATCTCAACCACAAAGAGATATGTTAAGAAATTAGTACTCCCAATATTTAAAGAGGAAGAAAATAATATTATGCATAATCATCAAATAATAATGAAATCAATGAAACACATAAAAATGCAAACCAAAAGTCCTCCTTCAGTGTTCTCCTTCTCTATGCAATGTGGGCTTTCAGAAATTGAGTGCTCTATGTGCCAGCATGAGAATTAAAAGAAATTATGGTTAACAAATATGAGGAATAAGATCTCATTATATAGATTTTCAAGATTCCATGATTGATGGGTTGATTGGTTGTGATTGAAGAGTTGAACTCATAGTGAGAGGGAGTTGAACTCAACTTATTGCATGTTGATAAAACAGATGGATATGTTAAGAGGATAGATTCAAGAGTTGAACTCAAATTGAGTGGGAGTTAAACTCAACTGATTGCATGTGAATGAATAGATGGAAGAGTTAACTGATTTTATTTGAGGAGGTGGAGTAGAAGAATAGATAACTTGATTTAATTGATCAGTTAGGAGAGAGAATGGCAGAGTTTAACTAAAACTCATAATTGAGAAGATAGTTATGATTAAATAAATAAAAGATTTTATTTATTTGCACATGTGAGGAATATAAAAAAAATAACTAATGTTTATTTATTTATGAGAGGAATAATTAATTAAATAAATAAATATTATTTATTTAATTATGAGAGAGAAATTGAATTAATTATTAAACATAAATGTAATAATAATAAGAAAGAAGGAATATTAATTAAATAATATGATTATTTAATAAATTTCAATAAGATAGGGACTTATTAAATAATAATTAATTATTTAATTACTTTATAGGTGAATAATTGATGAAATATTAAGTAATTAATTAAAGTCAATATAGGAATTTATATAGAAATGATGATTTTCAGCTTAGATTAAAGTAGAAAGATGCCAGTTAATTAAATAATAAAGATTATTTAATAATCATAGAAGAAGGTTAGTAAACTTATTGTGTTTAAGCAATTAGTCACTTTTAAGTGTCTACACTAATCAACAACACAAAGAATGGGTACAACAACTATATAAGAAATTGAGGTTACAATTATTTCTAAATAGCCAAGAAGATGAGGAGAAAAGAACAAACACAATATTTGGTCAAATGAAAGAATACAACAATTAATGAAGCAAACTAGAGGCCTAATCTAAGGTAGATAAACATAGAGTTACAATCCTTGATGATGTAACAATTGTAATAATTGTAGTTTATCACCAATATTAGTCCTTTTTATGTTTTGTAGCTATTTGTGGACTATGAGATGTAACTGTTGAATTTGCAATCCCTATTTTTGAGAATTTTGTTTGAATCCTTCATTTAGGAGTTTTTGGGTGTTGGTCTCTATTTTTGGAGAGAATTTAATTTGTATCTAGATATGTTAATGTTGTTCTTTGTGTGGACTAGACATGTACATTCTGATTTGGTGGATCTGGGTGTGAGATTTGTTGGTTCATACACATATGCATTCAATGTTGTTTTATTTTTAACAGAGTATGATTTTTTAAAATCTTTTTTTATCCTCCTAAAGTTGAGTAAATCATGGAGGTAACTAAGAAAATTTAACAACATTATTGATACTTACTTGTAGAAGAACATCAGTTTAATGCGTATAAATCTATGATGGCCTCCAGGTGATTGTAATTTAATTAGGGAAGAAGAGGCAAGATGAATTCTACCCCTGGAAGGAAAACTAGAGAAGTGCTTAGAAGATTAAAAACCCTTGAGGAAAGATTAAAATTAGACGAATTGACGAGGAACCACATAACTTAGTGAATTTTTCCAGGGCTTTAGACCCTCTAGAGAGGCATATTTAAGCACTAACTAAACAAAGCTCCAAAGTAAAGGTGGATATTTTTATATTTCAAAGGTGAGCTCAATCTTGATATATTCTTAGATTACATCCAAGATTTAGAGTACTTTGAAATGGAAGAAATAGACAAAGATGATTTAAAAAGAGTAAAGATTGTGGCCTTATAGTAAAAATTGTATACAACCCTATGGTAGGAGAATGCATAAGATAAAATTTGGCTTTGACCCAAGACGTTGAAACATCTAAAAGCTCATTTTTCCCATTAGATCACCAACAAAAATTGTTTAAAGAAATTTAGAATTAAAAATAAATGGATCAATAAGTGTAGACTTATATTAAATAGTTTACAAGGATTCAAATTCAAACAAATATATAGGAGAGTGAAGGATAAGAGACAAACTGATATGTGAATGTGCTCAATTTTTAACTCCAAGATGAGCTTGCATTAGAGAAGGTTCCTATTCTATACGAGGCATATGGATATGCCTTAAAGGTCAAGGAGAAGCTAAATTGAAAAAGAAAAAAATAATTAAAAGGAGTGAAAGCTATCAAAATCAATGGAAATTGGTTTCTTTAGAACCTACCATGAGTAAGAGCTTGAAGAAGCAAAGAATGTGATAGTTGAATTTAGAGGAAGAGGAGGCTTTGGAGGTAAAGGATAGGGATGATTGTAACCACCTGAATTTGGTCTGTCGCAACAATAGACTCTATTTTTCCTAAGTGTGATTATACCCTCGATTTATGTCCAAACGACCCTGTTACTGCTTGGCATAATTCTTTTAATCAATTTAATATCCTAGGTGATTTTTATCACTGATTTATATTATCTATTGTAGCCATACAATTCAAATCAAT
>MU224335.1:49692-63688 GCA_018584345.1 Thuja plicata
AATAATGTGAATCAAGCACCCAAAGTGCCCTTCAACAAAAACACTAATAATAACTTTGGGAATAATCAAGGGACCCCCAAGCCCAAACCTTTCTTTGCACCTACACCCAAAAGGACATTCACTAATTTGGGTGAACCATTGGAAAATGCATTAAGGACACTTATTGTCAATAAACTTATCGATCTACCAAAGGCTCAACCATATGAACCTCACATCAAGCCAAACTAGTGGAATGAGAACAACCATTGTTACTATCATCAAAATTGGGGACATAAGACCAATGATTGCTTATGTCTCAAACATGTGGTGCAAGATCTCATAGACAATAGTGTGATAAAATTAGACAGCCCTCAAACTAATGAAGATCACACAACCTTTAAAACTCCTTTTTATAAGCATGAAAAAGGAGAATCTTCTAATTCCAACAATGGAGGAAACAATGCAAATAATGCAAGAGGCAGTCATAATGTTAACTTTGCTCATACTTATGACAATACCATCAATGTTGTTGTGGTTAAAGACCAACCTATTCAAGGGTCTGCTAATGCCATCACAAGGGGCAAACCTCAAAGATTACCCTACAAGGGGGTAATCCTATTACTATTTTCCCTAAAACACCAACTATTTTGGCTAAAAAAAACCACCTGTAGCAAAGCCTTATAGTTCGGTGGATCAATTACAAAAGACTCCAGCCCAAATATCAATTTTGGAGCTGTTGAAATCATCTCCTAATCACAAGGAGATCCTAGAAAAAGCCTTATGTGAGACCATGGTTCCTATAAACTTGGAGGAAGAAAAATTTCAAAACATGGTAGGGAAACTTATAGCACCTCATTGTCTTTCCTTTTCAGAACAAGATGACATGTCTATCACACATCCTCAAAACTTACCCTTGCATATAGAGGTATTAATCCAAAGACATAGGGTCAAGAGATTTCTCATAGATGGGAGAGCTGGTCTAAATATTTGCACTTTAAACCTTGTCAAGTCATTAGGGTTATCTGAGTCTTCCATTGATCCAAAGAAGAAAATCACTATTAGGGCTTATGATGAAGAGGACAGATCTTCAAAGGGGATGATCATCCTACCAATTCAAGTGGGACCTATAAAAAAGGATACTATATGTCTGGTCCTTGACATTAAATTGACCTACAACATCTTACTAGGAAGGCCTTGGATACATGAAATGCAAGCGGTACCTTCTACATATCACCAATGCATAAAATTTTCATACATGAGGGAGGAGATCACAATTGGAGGAGATTCAAACCCTTTCCAATGTTGCAATGCTTTAAAGCCAAGTCATGAATTGTATATTCCTCATAATAGGGAAAGAGTTATCTCTGATATTAGCATGGAATAAGCCAAAGAGGAAAATTCGGAACCAATATCAAATGTCACATCCACTCCTAACCCTATTCAAACTAACTCAACTACATCGACTAAGGGAAAAGAAAAGTTGAGTTATGAGGGTTCAAATTCAAAGGATAATTCAATTCAGACTTCAACATTAATATTGGAAACTTCTAAACCCACTAAGGAGGAGAGAGAACAAACTAATAAGGATCACTATGAAAAGATGAGTGACCTAATGAATCAATTTGAGAAATAATGCAAAATTAACTCAAAAGGAGTAGGGGAATATTCTATTTCCCTCTTTGATTTACCTACATCTCCAAGGACACATGGGAAGCCATCCAAAGATCATCAACCTCATAAATAAAATTCCCATTTTGTGAGGGAATGTGACAAACAAGAAATGGACAAAGAAGATAATGAGGTATTACAATGGCTCTATAAAGAAGATGACAATTCAGATAATTCCAATGAAAGGGTGCAACATATCAATATCCAAACTAATCAATATGGAAAAGGATTTGATATCATGAAGAAAATGGGATATAAGGGAAGAGGAACCTTAGGAGTTTGGTATAGAGGGTTTTTAGAACCTATTGAACTATTTTGGAGAGCCAAAGAAGAGAAAGTCGGCATAGGCTTTCAACATAAAGGAGAAAGTTCAAGTCCCATGCATGATTTTTGTGCACATATCCATATGGTAGGTTCTGAAAGTGAAGATGATTCTAGGAATTATTAGTGGGATTCCTTATCTAAAGAATCTTTTCATGACATAGAGGTCGATACCATTCACACTTATGCAACTCCTCCTAAAGTTGAGAATCAAGAACATGTGGCTCAAAGTTTGAATTCAACTCAAACATCAAGTGAACCTCAACAAGTCAATGTGGAACAAGAACCTCTTTTCCCTCAATGGGTAGGTGAACCTTGGGTACCTTTGTGGGTGGGAGATTCTAACCTAGTGTTTAATCCACATGCGTTCTTTCCCATAGAAATCTTAGAGGACTCTAATGAAGAGGATTTTGATCCTTCTTCCATGGACCATCTTCAAGAGGCACATGTCATAGACCTTGACAATACAATGTATGAACCATCAAAATAATTCATGTCCTTAACTCCTTCAAATGAAAGCCCATCCAATGAAATTTTTTCCTTAATACATCTCGAACTTATTGATTGGGATCTTTCAGAGCCAAATGACTTACTCTATTTCCCAAATGACAATGCAATGGCCTTATACCTCAATGTGGTTGAACCTAATTCTTCCACCAATGAATTTACTCTTGACATGATGATAGGGGCAGGTGTTCAGCCTCTTAATCCAAAAAATGAAGAGAAAATATAAGAAAAAAATGAGGTCTAGTGGTGAAAACCACCATGTGGTAGTGCTAGACCCAAGAAAAATAAAAATAAAGGATGTTTCTGAAGGTGAAAACCCAGTTGTGGCACCTAAGGGAGAGAGGTTGGACACCTTACTAGCTCATGAAGATGAAAGATCACCTATACTTATTGAACCCTGAGAAAAGATTAACATTGGAACATAAAAGGATCCTAAATTCATTCACTTGGCATCATCTTTGAGTCCCTTGGAGAGAGAAGAATTCATTACATTCTTTCAAGAAAAACAAATCAAATTTGCGTGGTCATATGTTGACATGCCTGGATTAGATCCAAGTTTCATAATTCATCACTTAAATGTGAAACCAGGGGTTTATCCCATCAAGCAGAAGTTGACAAAAATGCATCCACATATAGCCCTTTTAGTCAAAGTTGAATTGGAGAAATTGCTCAAGGCCGAATTTATAAGAGTAATAGCATATTCCAAATGGATCTCCAACATTTTACCGGTTACCAAACATGATAAAACCATAAGAGTTTGCATAGATTTCAGAGACTTAAATCTTTCTTTTCCAAAAGATGACTTTCCCTTACCTAGCATTGATGCTATTGTGGATCTCACGGCAGGTCATTCTATGTTTTCACTTATGGATGGATTTAGTGGGTATAATAAATTTTTCATATCACCTGAGGATCAAGAGAAGACATCTTTTGCATGCCCATGGGGTACTTTTTGTTGGAATGTAATGACCCTTTGGTCTGAAAAATTCCAGAGCCACTTATCAAAGAGCCATGACTAGTATTTTCCATGACATGATGCACACCTTTATGGAATATTATGTGGATGACATCCTAGCTAAATCACATAAAAGAAAAGACCATTTATCCATACTTGACAAAAAAATTACAAGGCTAGAACAATTCAAGGTGAGACTTAACCCAAAGAAATGTGCTTTTGGGGTACAATTTGGAAAACTCCTAGGATACATTGTTTCAGAAAAAGGCATTGAAGTAGATCCTGAAAAGGTACAAACAATAATGGACATGGACATTCCAAAGAATATTAGTCAAATGAGCTCACTTCAAGGAAGACTTCAATCTATAAGAAGGTTCATTTCTGAATTGGCAGAAAAATGCCATTCTTTCACCAGACTACTACATAGAGACACCATCTTCACATGGGATGAGGAGTGTGATAAAGCCTTCACATTTTTGAAAACATACTTGATGAATCCACCTATCTTAATGTCACCAATTCAAGGAAAACCTTTGTTACTCTATATTTCAGCAACAGAAAGATCTTTAGGAGTCTCATTGGCACAAGAGGATGATGAAGGAAAAGAAAGAGCTATCTACTATTTGAGTAGAACCTTGATCAAATATGAGTTAAATTATAGCTTCATGGAATGGGCTTGCCTAGCAATGGTATTTGCCTCTCAAAAGTTAAGACATTATATGTTGTTACATAAGGTGAAACTCATAGCCAAAATTGATCCCTTAAAATACTTGCTTAGCAAAATAGCTTTAACTAGAAGGATTGCAAAGTGAGTCATGGTACTTAGTGAATTCGACATTGAATATGTTGATAGGAAAGAAATCAAAGCTCAAGTTATAGCCGATCAATTGGTTGAATATCCTGAAGAATCTACACATCCTATGTAAGTGGAATTCCTGGATTCTAAAATTGTGAATGTCGAAGCTAAGACATGGACTCTATACTTTGATGGTTCTTATACCCAAAATGGTAGTGAAGCAGGCATTCTTTTGATTACACCACAAGGTTACACAATCCCAAAATTTTACAAGTTATTTTTCCCTTGCACCAATAACATAGCAGAGTATGAAGCTTTGGTCATAGGAATCAAGGTGGCCTTGGAATGGAATGTCACAGAATTACAAGTCCATGGGGACTCTCAATTAGTCATTAATCAAGTCAATGATGAATATAATACTAAGGATTAAAAATTGATGCCTTACAAGAAATTGGTGGATGATTCGAAAAAGTACTTTGCTTTGATCACTTTTGAACAAATTCCAAGAGACAAGAATAGAGTAGCAGATGCAATGGCTACTTTGGCATCTTTACTTTAGTTGCCTGATCAAAATGAAAAGTATGAGTTCTTGGTGGAAGAATTGGTTAAAAAAACATTTGACCTACCTAATACCCAAATTATTTCCCTTTTAAATGGACATGACTCACCATGGTATGGACCCATCTATGCCTACCTCAAAAATCAAACCCTACCTATTGATCAAACCCGCGCTCAAAAGCAAAATTTCATAAGACAAGTAGCCCGTTATACTATCCTTTCTAACACATTGTATTGTAAAGGTCTTGACGGAATGCTCCTTAGATGTCTAGAGGAAGATGAATCAAAATTAGCTTTAAAAGATGTCCACAAGGGGATTTGTGGGTCACATTCAAATGGTTTGAACCTAGCTAAGAAAATCTTACGTATGGGGTACTTTTGGAAAACCTTAGAAAGAGATGCTTGTCAATATGTCAAAGTTTATACAAAATGTAAATACCATGGAGACCTGATCCATCCGCTAGTACAAGAATTACACCCTTTTGTCACACCATGGCCATTCTATCAATGGGGTTTTGACTTGATTGGCATGATTTATCCACCTTCTTCAAATGGACACAATTATATAATCAGAGCAACATAGTACTTCACTAAATGGGTTGAGGCTATCCCTTTATCAACTACCACAGGGAAACAAATTTCCATGTTTATCCTAAATCATATCATTTGCAGATATGGCATTCCTCACGCCATCATCACAGATAATGGAAAATAGTTTAAGAACAAATATGTTGATAAACTTTGTGACACATTCCATATTACACATCACTCTTCATCCATTTACTATCCCCAAGGTAATGGGAAAGCAGAAGCTACCAACAAGAACATCCTTAAAATCCTTAAGAGATCAGTTGGAAAATCAGGAAAGGATTGGCACCTTCAAATCAATCTAGCATTGTGGGCCTATAGGACTAGTATTCAAACCCCAACATGAGCTACACCTTTTTCATTGGTTTATGGCACCGAAGTTGTTCTACCTTTAGAAGTTGAAATACCATCCCTCAGAGTCTCATTGCATGGATTAACAATGGATGAGGATTATAGAGTTGCCCGAATTCAACAATTGGAATGTTAGATGAACATCAAACTCAAGCCTATGATCATTTGAAAGTGTATCAGAATCAAATTTCAACAAACTATAACAAGCATATCAAGCCAAGAACCTTTCAAATAGGGGATCTAGTATTAAGACAAAATCCAAAAAATCAGGCTGATAGAGAAAACAAAGGAAAGTGGTCCAAGAAAATTGGCTTGGTCCTTTTGTCATTGTTTCTTCATTTGGAACGGGGACCTACAAATTGGCTGATTGTGATGGTGATGAATTTCTAGAACCTATGAATAGCATTCATCTTAAGAAGTTCCACACCTATTTCAGAGGAAAGATTATCAGCAGAAAGAGTATCAGTTGAGAGTATCAGATGATTCAAGCATCATCTTTGTACATGGAAAAATTCAAAAATACCAAAAAATGAGAAAAGATCAAAATACAAAAAAATAAGAAAATTCAAAAGCCAAAAACATTTGAAAAAGAGAAAAAAAGTGCCTTGGTGAAAACCTAGCAATAGGCACCATGGTAGAAAAAAAAAAAACAAAAAAAAGGAGAAAAAGAGTAATAATCCCAAGAGGTGAAAACCTAGAAATAGGCGCCTTTTGTCCCTTAGGTGTTTCCTAGTTACATTTGTACATATTGTGTTTCATCATCTCACTTGTCCATATCCTCATTGCATCCATCATTTGTGCATCATTCTAAAAAACTCTCAAAGATGCATTTGTGTCGTATTATAGGTTCAGTTGCCCTAAGTTTCACATTGGTCACATTTACCACTTGAGGGAACACATCATAGATTTTTGGTACCTATCGGATTCAATAGTGCAACATCTTGGTCACACATCAAAAGTAGATTTTCAGATTCATGACAGACATTTTGGAACCTTTGATGGATATCATTGTTCAACCCTAAACTGTTTGATCGCATAATATGATCCTTGAGTTTCATTGACTTATTTTATCAAGATTAAAAAAATTAACACACCCTAAATAATCAAACTGTCTAGAATTATTTTTTGAAAATATTGATACATTTCACAAACACTTGGAAATTTTTTATGAGTTCTTCATTAACCCTTTTTCGAGTCATGTTCTTTTTAGCTACTCAATGATGTTTTGACTAGTTTGGCGATGATAAAGACATGATGTTTTCTTAAGCTTCTGAGTGACAGTTTTGAGGAAGATTATTTGACTAATGTGAATTATTCTAAGGACATGGTCATCCCAAAACCATCGAGGACATTCATATGGGATGGAGGGTTAACCTTTGTTTGTTTACACAAACAGATTCCTTGGCTATTTAGATTTTCCATATCTTAATACCAACATCCACTTGAAACATTGAATCTGATTAAACCGGTATTCATACTCCCATTGTTGGTCATTCAACTAAGTGAGGGGTGTACTTGGTTTTGTAGAAGGGGTTAGCACATGAGGGAAATTCATAATCATATTCTTATGGTCGCAGTGGCACCAGTAGGATTGTATCGACTCCTAGTTCCACAACGCTCTATGATGAAAATATATCTCAGTTTGCATTTCTTTCACAAACCTCAAGGACAATTAGTTGCAATTGCATCTTCATGTTAGATTAAATTGCATCTTCATGTTAGATTAATTTTCATTCTCCAAGTTAGTTTTGAAATGGCTTGTCTTTCTACCAATTTTCCAAGTTCAAGGGGGGGGGGTATAAGTTGATAACACTTCATCAAATTTAATGGTTTCAAAGTCATCAAAATGAGATTTTCCTTTGCATTAATAATCATTAATCATTATTCATTACATATTCATGTCAAGGAAAAAGAAATGAAAAGAATCATTAATCACTATTCATTTATCCATATCATTTATAATTACACATCATAACTTAAAATTGCATACATCCAAAATCAAAAACATAGTTGCATTTCATTTATCCTAGCACTAAGTATTGCGTCCACATCATTGAATTTCATAATCCATACATGGTCAAATCAGAAAAGCATATAAAAATAAGCTGCATTAACATCATTTGCATCCATTTATCTATGTCCTACTCTAAGACATTACATCCATAGCATAACAGAAATAAATGCATCATAGAAACATGTAGATATGCATAAAAGGGAATCTCATAACATCATCAAAGGAGGAATCAAAGATCATCATAGATAAATGTCCATCATCAATGTCTATAACATAAATTAGTACATCAAAGGTACATCAATAAAATGGTTCATACATCAAAGTCCTAATAAAAAATACATATGATACATCATCAATGCTATATCCAAATATCATGGATCCCAATCTATCTCACGACCCAGCAGGGGCACCTGATCCATCTCCAGCTATACCTGTGCCTGAACCCCCTACACCATCAGGATCCCTATCACCTGCTCTATCCTTTGTACTGGGAGGTGCTTGACTCGTGCTTGCACTAGTAGGTAACTAAGCCAGAGTAGTCAGAAACTGCTACAACATAGTAGAAACCTGATCCAATAGAGCTCTAACCGCAATCATCCCTACCTATAAACCTTGAACATACTGCAATAAACCATCTACAATGAGAGGAACTAGAGGTTCTTGTGATGCTGGAGGAGCCTATGGTGCTAATGGTACCTGAGGTATCACCGATGTCGTGCTTCTTTGTCGATCTACCTGTGGAATCTGTCCATGCCCTGGAACCTGTTTGGCACCTGGACACATCTGTGTCTATGTCTTGCCCAATTTGCACCAACTATCAAAGGAGCCTAACCTTGAGGTACATGTACCCATGCTAGTCTCTACCTAGGCTTCCTAAATCTTCCACCTCAGCCTCTAACATCTCCACCTCTCATATGAGGTCCTACCACTCTATGTACCCGCGGAGCCCTAGGTTCCCTCTGAACACTACATCTATGAGGTCTCCCACCATCATCCCCATCATCACCATCATATCCATCATCATCTAAGAGCTTGCCTACATCAAGAATAGGCTCTGCTGGATCCATGAATTGAACAAAATGATGTCGTAGGAACCACTCACGATACTCAGCCGACATCCTTGCATCTGCCACCTGTGTCATCATATCCCAAACGGCATACCCTAGCTAATCAATCTGCAAACAGACCAACTGATAGTCCACCTATGCTCCCCATATTGATCTCTCACCTTGTACCCTGGCATAGAGTGTCATACCCTGCAACATGTCCTAAACTTGACTGAACTGATAGAGTACTCTCCCAAAGAAAAATCTCTCAATAACTAATGGTGATCGGCCTATCATCCATCAAGGTGAAAACATATATGGAAGTTCATCATCATCCTCCTGCCACCTCTCACACTGAAGATATAGCCTCCATACTACCTGATCTATGTCATCAATAGTACATATCCAAAAATCAACCTTGCCTAGATGATGCTAGAAAAGCATGCCATCATATAGAAATGTATACGGATAACCATGGACTCGTACTCATGCTGAAACTGGCCTCGTAATAGGGAGATGCTCCCAAGTCCATAACTATAATACCACTTCACCTACATAAAGAGTTACACTGCACTGATAAACAACCTCATGAAGATCATGATATAACTATGCTAAAACATAGGAGCCCCAATCTAATCTCCGTGGATGTGAAATCAAGTCCTCTAATATTCAACCCCATCCAACCGTGAAACCATGACCTCTCCTGTCTGGTAGAAGTAATCCACCAATCACAGCTCCTAACAATACTGGTAAAGTGGGAAATGAGGCAAATTGTGCCCCAGTAAGGCAATCGTCATCAACGGTGTTATCTCTAAACACACGTCTACATACACTGCTATCATAAACTGAATCATAATACACCCGCTCTCCATGATTCAAGATCCTCAATAATTTGTAAACATCCTCAGGTGTGATAGTCATCTCACCAAGGGGTAAATGAAATGTATTGTGGTTAGAGTGCCATCGCTCTGCCATAGCTGTCAAAAGACCTCATTTCAACTGAAACTAAGGGAGATCTAAAAGATAACTAAGTCTAGATGTCTCAATAGTACACTACTCAGGAGGTGTAAGCTCATCTACTAAATCAAATATCCAAGACGCTACACCCTGTACCCGCAACTTGTGGTAATGTTCCTACATTTTGAATCAAAGTGAATCATGTTAGTCTTTCTCTTGGTGAACCATTCTACATCAATCAAACACATTAAATCTATCTTTGGTCTAACTTGAGCATATCAACTTATTGCTCCTAACCTCTACATCGTGAGACACAAGGACAATTCATAATCATTTTTAATCATATCTGATTGACCTATCAAACATTCATCACTATGACTTTTATAATATCCTAAAACACTACACAACAATCTGGATGAACATTTTATAGCTTGGAATCTAATTGAGTTATCTAGACAGTCAATCAAAAAGACTTCATCTATTTTATATCTCAGTTTTCAAACTTTATGGTAGGCAGCACTTAACTTAGTGTAAGCGGCTTTTCAAGCCCAGTGGCATGTAATTCATTAAACGTGACACTTTACTACTCGAAGGCGGTGCTTAACTAAGTAGGTAGGCTTTTACAGGCCTACGCAGCTTTTTACAAATCATACGCGACCTTTAAAAACTAGGGTTTTTCAGGTGGCTCATTACTATTTGGGTTACACTTTTGCCCTAAATCCTACGCGGTTAAGGATTGCTCCTACGTGGATTTTTAATGCACGAAGGTGGTTTTTCTATGTCCTAGACGACACTTTATCTATCCTACGCGACATTTCACTAAATTTGATCTAGAAAGCATTATAAACATGTATTAAATGCTATTTAAAGAGCAATAAATACACTAAGGGAGTTCGAACCACTCACCGAAGGTCAGTATTCAGGAGGTCTTTGACATTTGCGTGCTCGCTCGAACCTATGCTCTCTAATAGGGACCACCATCACTATTAATCGTCAGAGGCTCAGAGAAAAATCTCAATAGTAAAAAGTGAAAATGAATAGTAAATTTAGGTTTTTCAACCTATTTAAGCTATTTTAACCTATTTTGTGAGATTTTTGACCCAGTCAAACCAAATCTACATATTCTGCACATTGGAGCATTTGTTCGACATCTTTCAGCATTGTTGTTTATTAGAAATACAATCATCTTGGATCTATTCAATTAGCATTTTTCATCAAATTTTTCACACCTATGATCAATATGATTTCATTGCTAAGGGGGCACTATCATATCATCCAACTGGGATTCTGCATCTATTTTATATCAAATCTGGGGTATTAAAATTTCAAGATTTCATATCAGGGTTTCATATTAGGGTTTCATATCATATCAGGGTTTCATATCAAGATTTCATATCAGGGTTTCATATCAGGATTTCATATCATATCAGGGTTTCATATCAGGATTTTATATCATATCAGTATTTCATATCAGTCAATCAGCTCATCAGCATACAATCAACGATCAGGACATCAAGCTTTCTTTGAATCAATGCGCTTCACACATCAATTCAAAGAGGGGCATTTGTAGACACCTAAAATTGACCAGGTGTATCTCAAGCATTCAAAATTATAAATCTCAGCCAAATGCCTTAAAATCTCATCTGAATGCAAAAAAAATAGATCGAATCAAATGGACATTTATCAAAACAAATGGACAAAAATCAAATCAAATTAAAAGATCAAATAATTAAATTCAAGCCTAAAGGGATCAATCAAATTATGCAATTGATTTTTCAATTGTATAGTTCAAATCAAAAAGATCAAATCCAACCCATTCACCCTTCCATGGCTAAATTAATTAAAAGATTGATTTATTTAATTCTTAATATCTTTGAGACAACCAACCAACTTTCCCTCCATTTGAGAACACCTCAAAGCTTTTGACTTAACCAAACTTTGATCATGATCAACTCACTCTACCCCCTACTCTTGGTATAATGCTATAAATACAAGTCATTTCCTTTGTGTTTGGGATCCAATAATTTCAAGAGCAAAAGCATCCTTATTATAGCATATGGAGAGCATTTGAGGTCTTTTGATCACATTTCAGCATTTGCATAGCATTTATTATATCATGTTTTAGGAGCATTTGTTTTTTTCTAAAATATCTTGGAGCATTTCAAGCATTTTAAGCTAGATTTGAGCATTTATTTATCTTTCATTTCTCATTCTAGGAGTGTCCTTGAGAGAGATTAAGCCTGAGAGCTCTCTTAACAAAGTTTAGATAGAGAACCATGAGATGATATGGATTTTTACCTTCAATTCTTAGATTAAATCATATTTTCTTTTCATAGAATTATTGTTATTAGTCTTAATTTTATGAAGGTGTTAATCTTACACACATAGTAACTCTAGAGGATTAACTGAAGACAGTCTATCATGGAATATTAAAGATGGTTCAGTTGCCAGATTTTGGGATGACTCTTGGGGAGGACTCCCTAGCATCAATCAATTGCTTGGCCCCAATAATATCAATAATATTTACTTTCAAAATTGGGGCCCTCTAGTGAAAGACTACATTTCTCAAGGATCTTAGAACTTGAATGATGGATCTTGGTAGTGGAAACAATTAGACTAGCTTAATCCGGCAATTGAACTTCTTTATCAAAATATGGAAAGATAATATTATATGGAATGGCTCCAAAACATGGGATTATAAGGAAAAGGAAGGATATAGTTTCCTCCCAGATAAATCACCCCACAAATGTCCTCAATTCTTTCAACAACTTTGTTGGAATAAAGTTTGTCTTCCCAAAGTAGGCATATTCTCTTGGGCAACAATCCAAGGGAAAATACTTACTACCAATCAGTTTAAGAAGATGGGATTCCATGGACCATCAAGATGTGTCCTCTATTATAGAGATGAAGAGGAAATGAATCACCTATTACTTTCATGCCCCTTTGCCTCAGTGTGTTGGAAATGGTTATGTCACTCTTCTCCTCTTGGCCTCAATTATTCACATGCAGTCTTTGTGGCAATTTATGGCTAATCAGTCCTTCCATTTTGATTTGGGAAATCTGGAAATAAAGGAACACAAGAATATTTAAAGAGACTTCAATAGATTATCCCTCTATTCTCAATCAGATTGAAGCTTCAATAGTGGAATTCATGAATTCCAAAATTCAAATGCAAAGTGGTTGACACAAGTTTTACACAAGTTGGGATGATCTCATGATTAAAAAATGTTTTGGGCTAAAAACTCCTTCATCAATCGGCATTGGTAGAGAAAATTGCAAATGGACCCCTCCTCCTCTAGGCTGGTATAAACTCAATTTTGATGGTTCCTCCAAGGGGAATACTGGCCCTTCTGGTGCAAGGTGCATCATTCACTCCTGGGATGGCACTGTTATTGCCAAATTGGCAAAACCCTTGGAAAATGACATTTGTAATGTGGCAGAATTCAAAGCTCTCCTTCTAGGTCTCTCATTGGCATGGGATCTAGGCATTAATAAACTAAAAATTGAAGGGGACTCTATGATTACTATAAATCTTGTTGTGTGATAAAAATGTGTCACACTTCTATGAATCATTCCATTAAAGGTTGCTCAAGAATGAGGCCTCAAATATCGACTCATAGCTCCCTAATCATGGATTGCAAAGGTTTGTAATGGAGGCCCTCAGATTGACCTAGTTGTGCCCATGCAAGTACACCATGAAATAAGAGATTCAATGCATGAAAATGAAATCTATTCTATATGATAACAATGAATGAAAGGAAATTAATCTAAATGATAACAATGCATAATTAATCTATGAAAAGAAATAAAAATGCAAGATTAATCTATGAAAGAAAACATGAATCTAATCTACATGAATAGCAATGGATGCAAGAAGAAGAAGACAAGAAGAGAGAAGTTGCAATATCCAAGCTTGAGTGTTCAAATTCTCCTCCAAAATTGCTCTCCAAATGTGCAACATAACAATACTATGAAAAAGATATATGAATGAGAAAGAGAGGTCTCCTTTTAAAGGAAAGTGAATGATTGAGATTAAGAGGCAAAAATCAAAGGCTATGATTAAGAGGCAAAAATCCCACCACTAAGGAGGATGTGAAGAAAAAGGGATTTTTATTTATTTATTATTAAATTTATTTCCTTTTTCATCAAATAAAGTTCTTTAAGTGGGGATTTTTATTTATTTAATTAAAAGAGGGGTTTTCTTTATAATTAAATAAATTAGAAGAATTTTATTTAATTAAATGGGAGGAATTTAA
>MU224335.1:67055-78582 GCA_018584345.1 Thuja plicata
TCGATTAGAGGAGACATGGTGATCTTCTTTTTTAGATGGATTCTTGTATTGCTTCTTTTTCTTGTATTGAACATTCAAGTTTCTTCCAAAAGACTTGGGACTTGTGGAGGAAGAAAAGGAATATGACTGGTTTAGATGGGTGGATGGATGAAAAGGATTCAAGGGTATGCATCTATGTTGATCTTGAGGAAAGATAGGAGATGGAGGGATGTAAGGACCCAAGATGGATGACGAATTAGGAGGGCTAGGAGGGGAAAGTGAAGGGACATAAGGACCCAAGATGGAAGGAAAATGTGAAGCCCTTAGTATTGGTGGAGGAGGTCCAAGGATGGATGTGGAAGACGCAAAAGGATAATCAATAAGTTCATCTACATGTATATGAAAACTAAGGACATAAACATCTTTAGAGTGAGCATTAGGATTTTCAATAGGATTGTGAACATATTGAATAGGAGCACCTTCTTTGACAGGATTGTTTGAAGCTTGGAAAGACTTAGGAAGAGTAGAAAGTGGAACCGAACATGGATTGGTAGAACAAAAAGATGGAAGACTTTGATCTTGACAAGGATCTTTGGATAGTGTAAGTGCATAATTGTTCTCTTTATTTTCAATAGGCTCAACATTGGAAGTAACAATACCATTTTTAATAACCTTAATGGAAGTATCATCTTTGGAAAGTGCAAGTGGGGTAAGGTCATTTTGATTGTCAATAAGCTCAATGGTGTAAGTAGTGACCTGATCTTGCTTAGGAAAAGACTTAAGACAGGGTCGAATGAATGAGAAAGGGCGTGAGGGATCAAAAGAACCATGAAACAAATAAGAGACATAATTGAAAAGGATTGGATGACATGGAGGTTTCTTAATCTTGATCTTTATTTATGTTCTTTTCTTTATCATTTTTAGAGTCCTCTTGACATGGAGGCACTTCTAAGGACAAGGAAGCATGTTGAAATTGTATGGGAGACTTGGGAAGAGATGGGGAAGGATTAGCTGAAGTAGGAATTATAGCATATGAAGGCTTAGGATCTTTAGGACCTTTGTTGGATGAAGGATTTGTGGAAGATTTGGTAACTTTAGGAGATGTATGGGTATTAGAGGAAGTAGAGGATGGAAGGGAATCATCAAAAAACAAATGTTCATCATTAACATGATTTTTCTTGAGAGTGAAATCTTTATTTTCATCTTGAGAATACTTAGAGGAGAAACTCTTATGATATTTCTGTTTAAAATCAACGCAGTGAAATTTCTCTTCTTCAATAGAAGAATCGAAGAGGTATTGTTCACAAAACTCATCAAAGTCTCTTTCAAAATTAGAATCATATGGATCACCCTCAAAATCTCTCAAATAGGAACACCCATTACCAGTAAGAATAGGCACATGACAAGGAGGACTCTTAGGAATAAAGGTGTCATAAGTATGACTATGTAGTTCATCATAATAGCCATCATCATAGTCATCAAAGATGGGCATGTCATTCTTTGTGGAAGAGGTATCACTAGGATCATCATGTTTCTCATTATTGTATGCATTTTGAAGAGAAGTATGACTCTTGGGAGAAGTAGAAGAAGAACAAGATCGTGAAGAAGAGGAAAGTGAAGACCTAGTGGAAGAAGAAAAATTGGATGATGAGGAAAGATGAGAAGATTTAGAAGATGAAAGTTGTTTGGAAGGAGAAATTTGTGACAAGATCTTGTATATGATCCTAGAAAAGGTGTCTAATTCAATTACTTTTCTTTGTATTTATGTACTCAATTTATCATCCATGCGATTTTTGAAGAAATGCCACTCTTCAAATTGAGCAATAAGTTCGAAATCATCTATTCTCAAGAGAGGTTCCATAACAAGATATTTGGAATTCATGATTCTAAAAGAGGAGGAATCAAGCATAGAAGGAAGAAGAGATGAAAATAGAAGAATTTAGACTAGATAATAAGAGGAAAAGAATCAAGAAGATGTGAAGATCTTAGGAAGAAGAGGAAGAAGCATGCAAGAAGAAGAGAAGAATGAAAATGGAAGACTAGGAAGTCATGGGAGATGTGGAAGAAAGAAGACAAAGAGTCATTTTGTGCATTCGGATACCATTTAAGCTCATTTGGAAGTTGAGAAACATGTCATGACACTCTTTGGGGAGATACATTGAAATTTGCATCACTTGGGAACTCAAATTTGGCAAGTTGGAAAACGATAGCAGATAGAAACAAAAGACAGATTCGCACGATGAAATGCAGGCTTGCATGAAGAAATGTACAGGCTCGCATGACAAAATGCATAGTCATGCAAGGAAACAACATACTGGTGAAACATAAAGGATGGAAAATTGGCAGCAAGTTTGCAGAATATTGCGTGAGGATTAGCATAAAGCCGCGCGGTAAAACGCAGCGAACTACGCGAAGAAATAGTTTTATCGCGTGAGGGAAGGAAACATAACTCAATTTTTGATTGTTTTAAATAACCAACTAGATGCATTAATAGACTTTTACCATGAATTATACATGCAATACAACAATCAGGGAGTTCAAGCAATCAATGTCTTCAAACAATGAGCAAGGGACAAAGCAACCTCACACATGAACATGGATAGTGTCATAGTATTTCTACTCTATAAGAATGCTACTTGTGTATGTTCTCAAAATGTTTTCCAATCACGCACATAGTCCTAGAGAATAAAAATTTGGTTGCACTATGGTTCTTAGTAATGGCTTGAATCTGCAACTTTTGCAATCTCAAGTGGGTGAAATCCAATCCTGGTGCACCAAGGTTTTGACACAGTCCAAGAATTTAATCAATCAAGAGCTATTGAGGAGATCTAACAACCCACAAGAAACTACACCCATGGAGATTTCTTCCAGAAGGAAATTTATATAGCGGTTGTTGCTACCATGGTGAAAATGGCTATTACCGCTTGAGGTTTCATCCACATGGTTTACCCAATGAAGGGAATGTCCACTATGGTTAACCCTCTCTAACAAGGAAGACTCACAATATGGACCACATGGGGACTTAGTTTGGATTGAAGGGTTCCAAGTTTTTGATTCTCCCAAAAGGGAAAAGAGCATAATCCTCTAGCCTCTTCACCTCACCCAAACATAGCAAACATGATTAATTGACCCACTAATTTAAAATCACCTCATTCAAGGTTCACACAACAACAAGTGACACCAATCTCCCCAAAGAGAGAAAGTATCACCAAAATTTGAAGCTCACACCAAGTTGACCAATGAGATAAAAAAAAATCCTTCCCTACCTACAAGGGGATCTATCATCAAGAAGAGCTTCGCATGTAAGACAAGCGAATGAAGCCCACTCTCTCAAGATCGCAACAAATAGTGTTCATAGGGTCTAATTACTATGTGAAACATATATGCAAGAAAGCAAATCTAGGTCCATTTTTAGAGCACCAATTGGAAATGTGATCTATGAAAGCAAGAAACACTCAAGCTAAACACATGAGATGTTTATTATATTTCCAAAATCCAAATGTTATAGAGAGAAACAAAATACCTGAAATCCAATGCAATGCGAATCATTTTGTTGTTTATCCAAGCAAGTCCAAATCAGCAACAACAATAGTAACATCAAATCACAAACTACCAGAAATAGTAAACATTAGTGGTTAGCAAGAAAAATAGAGATATATAAATATAGCAATGAAAAACAAATCTCTGGTGTGAAATCTCGCTCAAAGATTCTCAGAGTGTCGTGCGAAGATTCACAGATAGTTGCATGAAGATTAGGGAAATCTCGCATGAAGAAACACACAAAAAAAAAAAATGCAGAAAATGGTAAATAGTAACAGATCATAGAGCTTGGTGTCAAATGTTGTGCGAAGATTCGCACAGAGCCGCATGAAAATTCTCACAGAGTCGTGCGAAAAAATGCAAAATACAGCAAAAGTTTGACTTTAAACCTGCAAAATGTCGCGTGAGATTTCCCTACAGAAAAAAAAAGCAAGTACATAAAAGATGGAAAATACGGAAATCTAAAAATAAATGACGAAAAATAGCTAAAGTGATTGAAAATGAATCTTCTGCCCCACGGTGGGCGCCAAAAATGTGTGATGAAAATGTGTCACACTTCTATGAATTTTTCCTTTAAATGTTGCTCAAGAATGAGGCCTCAAATATCGACTCATAGCTCCCTAGTCATGGAGTGCAAAAGTTTGTAATGGAGGCCCTTAGATTGACCTAGTTGTGCCCATGCAAGTACACCATGAAATGAGAGATTCAATGCACGAAAATAAAATCTATTCTATATGATAACAATACATGAAAGGAAATTAATCTAAATGATAACAAGCATGATTAATCTATGAAAAGAAATACAAATGCAAGATTAATCTATTAAAGGAAATATGAATCTAATCTACATGAATAGCCATGGATGCAAGAAGAAGACAAGAAGAGAGAAGTTGCAATATCCAAGCTTGAGTGCTCAAATCCTCCTCCAAAATTGCTCTCCAAACCTGCAGCATAAAAATAGTATGAAAAAGATGATATATGAATGAGGAGAGGTCTCCTTTTAAAGGAAACTGAACGGTTGAGATTAAGAGGCAAAAATCAAAGGCTATGATTAAGAGGCAAAATCCCCACCACTTAGGAGAATGTGAAGAAAAAGGGATTTTTATTTATTTAATATTTAATTTATTTCTTTTCTCATCAAATAAAGTGCTTTAAGTGGGGATTTTTATTTATTTAATTAAAAGAGGGGTTTTATTTTATAATTAAATGAAATAGAAGAATTTTATTTAATTAAATGGGAGGAATTTAATTTAATTAAATAAGGTGAATTTAATTAAATTAAAAGGGATAAATTTAATTAAATTAAATAAGATGAATTTTATTTAATTAAAAGGGAGATTAAATCGTTTAATTAAATAAAAAAGATCAAACCTTAGGAAATAATGAAATAATTGAATTAATTACAATTTGGTCAAGGAAATTGATTTGAATTGAAAATGTTCCAAAGCATTGATTCAAGAAATTGATAAATTGATAAAATGATAAATGGGGCCCATAGTCTAGGCGACCATTTTAGGGTGCATACAGCTGTGAGATCAGGGGGCTCCCCAAACTACAAATTGTAGGCCATTCTGGAGGTTATTTCAAACTTAATAAAAAAAATTGAATCCACAACGGCTAACCACATTTACCGGGAAGGAAATATTTTGGCAGATGGCTTAGCAAATAAGGTAGTGTTGGGGGAGTACATTCAATTTTCTTGCTAACAAGTTAGAAAGATGTCACTTCTCCATCAGTGATTAGGAGGTCTAATCTAGATAGATCTTCAAGTGGATGCAGAACACAACTCACTCAAGTCCTGTCGACATTAATGCATTATGCACAACGGGCATTTTGGCTAGCTAGGAAGTGGTGTTCTCTTATTTCAATGCCAAATGACTATTTTTTGTAGAGAATTTGCATTTACTATACATCCCATCACCCAGGAAAGCTTTTCCTCAGGCTTATGTGAAATTTATCAGCTGTCACTTCTATTTTTGCAAAGTTGACATCCCTCTCTTCAAATCGTTTGTAATACGTCTAAGTGGGGATTGTTTAGATCCTCTCAGACTGGGTACAACACTCTGCAGGTGGGTATCGAGCTACGACATTTGAAGTGAGATGCACTCCTTCTTGGGTTGTTAGTGCATTAATGATTTAATGTTTTAAAAATTAGTTTCACTACTTGATGAGTACTTCATTCTCTCTACCTACAACTGAAGTTCTAGTCTACTCTCTTTCCTCTGGACTTCAAGTAGCATTTTCAGAATTTAAGGTATGGACACCCCAATCAAGCTACGTTCAGATCTAGAGCAAATTGCCTTCGATACTCCTATAACTTTGAATCACATTAGGGAAGTTTGCAACTTTCAGCACCCTTTGGTCATACATGCAATTTGAAAGGTGTTAGGGTACAACTTCTGTTGCACCAACCATAGATATAGAGTCCTTTCTGACATCTGTTCTGGCTTTCTTACCAACATCTTGATCGCTGGGGCCTCCAGAAATTTGGCTGAAGACCTCTTTGATCATCTTTTCTCTGGAAACTTTATATTGGGCCTCCACAATGCAGTGATCAACATCGATTTCAATCTCACCACCCCATTTCCATTGGATTTGGAAATAGTTATGACCGCGGGCAACCATTCCCTAGTTTTGCGATTGGACAAAGAAGGAACATTTACGCTGGTCCTCCAAGGCGTCTTTTCATTCTCTCTGGTTGGGAGTGGGAAGATCACCAGCTGCGTAAGAGCATGATGGAAAAAGGAATAAAATTTCTTTCCAAATTATTGGGAATTGCAGAGGGCTTGTATGCCCCTTACAGAGACAACTTGGATGAAAACCTTCCATGGGTTTATTAGTACAGGTATGATGAAAATTTGGATGGGTTGGGAATCCCAGAGTCCTCAGATAAAGAGGAAGAAGATGAAGAAATGGAGACCGCCTCAAAGGAAGATTTGGAGGAAACTCGCGACGATGAGGATCTGGGCATGCCTACAAACGAAGAGGATGATACATAGGTTGATGCTGAACTGGTGGACCCTTCAACTGAGGATGATCCTGAGGGAAATAGTGGCTCCCCAATTCCGGTGGGGAGTCCAAAATCAAATTCTGCACCCTCCATAGAGAACGACTCTACGTCTCCTTCCAACTGAGATAAGGCCACCTAGGCTACTATGTTCTTTTTTTGCAAACATTAATATCATTTTTTAGTTTCTATTTTAAAACTCTAGTTTTCCAAATTCTCGCTGAGCCGAGGTGCTCGGATGGGTTCACAATCCTCTCGATTGGATTGGGCTATGAACCAGATATAATATTTTGCTTGATGTTTACTTCTTTTACTGTCTTTACATTTTTCAAGTTTTAATACAAATCTCTTGGCCTCGGCCATTAAATGATAAAAAAAAAGAGTCTAAAATTAAATGGGAACTGATATGCATATTGCGTATGCTGATTTCATTATCAAAATTTTGTTCCCACTTTAGATGTGTGAAAATCTAAAATGGGAATACATTTTAAAGTATATAGAATTTTCAACCAACATGAAAAGAAAAAGCATAAATACTTACAAAATGAAATACAAACTATATAAAACTCAATAGACAATTCTCGCATTCTTTGCATAAGCTTCTTCATGAGAAGTATTTTATAATTATAATTATATACGTAAATTTAATTCTAATTTAATTATAAATATTAAATGTATTTTAATTAATAGTTATTTAATAAAAAAAAATTTATTATAGATTAAAAATTAAATAAGAAACTTTGTATAAAATCTTAAAAATAATATTTGATAAGTTATGTTGTATATATTATAGTTTCATTTTTATAGTTATAATGGTAAAAATTTAAAATATAGTTATAAATTTTAAATGTGAGGTGAAATTTAAATAATAAAATAAAGGCTAAAATTATATAATATTGCATATATGATAGAGTATTATATATATATATATATATATATATATAATAATTTTGGTCAAATACAGATACAAACAATATAAAATATAAAATATAGTATCTCATAAAATTATACTATAAATGGGGATGACCCCGTAACGTGATGGCAAGTCACGAACCTCCTTGCTTGGAGGTCATGTGTTCGAGACCTGGTCCGTGCTAGAGCATCAAAATTATTCTACCGCTGTTAAGGGCGGCAACTTCGTCGGCATGCTGGATGTGGACCCAGCCACACTCACTAATGCCAGCTGGGAGATATAAGGAGAATTTCATCAGCTTTGGAGAGATAAGGTGGTGTCATCGATAGTGGAGATGGTGCTCGCGGAGGGAGTTATAAGGAGATTGCGTAACCATCGGTCTAAGGGTGATATCAGAAGTTTGTTATAACATAGACAAAAATGAGTATAATAGGTGTTCATGCCTCAGTACTATAACCATGATGATGAGAGCCCCCATCTATGCCCTCACTGGTTCCAAGCGCCAGTTAAAAGCGTTGATGAAATAATATAATACAACTGTTACCGATCAAAAAATAAATTATACTATAAATTAGAAAAAACAATTTCAAAATTAATTAAATGATGAATTAGTTATACATTACAAAACTATAGTTAAAGTAAAATTAACACAAAAATAATAGAAACTCTAGGAAAAAGGGGTCTATAACACCAAACCATTTCAACGAATCATATTGGAGATAAGTAATTTTTAGAATATAGAAAATGAATAAATAAATATCTAAACTTCAGAAATACTCCAAAGAGGAAAAAATAGTGACTTATGATTGGTTGATTGGTGCAAAACTAATTAGCTAATTGTGCACAAGTGAATGCAATAGTATATTGCCTACCGTAAATACAATAATATGATAATATAATGATTGATATGACATTACAATAATGTGACTGAACTATTTTTTTATGTGTGTGTAACGTGATCAAAGATAAATTGTAACAAAAACAAAATCAAGATTATATAATTATATTATGTTTATGGTACTAATTTTAGGGGTCTATTTTCTTAATAGAATATAAAATCCAATCATGATAAAGAGGAAAATGTATTCAAAACGTCAAACAACAAAACATCATTTTCTATTCTTATTATATACTATTGAGTATGATCTAAAACAAAATATACAAAGTATAAACAAAAAGCTTTGCATCCTAATCTAATTGATTCTTAAAAATTAATACGAAGGGCTAATTTTAGTTGATAAAAATAAACTATAAAGATTAAAATAATATCGTTAAAAAGAAAAATAAAATGAAAAAGGTTTGGTGAAGTTTTTAATCTTCAGCGTCTTGACCTGCTCGATTAGAATTGACCAATTGACCACACCGCACTTTCACTTTTATTCAACTCTTTCTTAGATATTTTTTTAATCCTCGTCTTTCACTCTGTTCCGCATTTATCTCTTCTTGCCAGGAAAACTGTAGGCTGGTGATGGTCAAACTCAATTAGAAAACAAAGGCTAGCGGTGCTATATTTTAGTGTGCTTTTGTTAGTAGGAATTTCTTCGGTGTCATTTCAGTGAGGCTATATTTTAGTGTGCTTTTGTTAGTACATAACATTTTTTATAATCAAAACTTTGAACATGTCAGTAATCAAAAACAAATTCCAAATTTTTGACATAGATTACAAGTAAAAGATCCCGCATCTCTCTTCCCTTTCTAAAGTAATACTTTTCATTTTTAAGGTATTTCATTTGTAAGAGAAATTTATAAGCGGACCCAACCATTGTATGTACAATTTCATACCTGTTTTGGGTGCTTGCTAAGAATGAAGATTATGTTTATGCTTCCTATGCTTCTCTTTTTTGGTTTCTCGGCACTACTTCCTCACATGTCAAAGCCTTCCAATTCTTCTGATGAACAAGCTCTAAAGCTTTCAAAGCTGCCATCTCTGTCGATCGATACAATTCCCTGTCCGATTGGTCTCCCAATCATACCACCTACAATTGGACTAGAATTATTTTCTCTTCTCGTCGACAGTGTGTGGTGTCATTTAATCTCACAAGTATGGGTTTATTCGGCTCCATCTCTCCTTTTCTAGGAAATCTTTCTTTCCTTAGATTACTTGATCTCAAAAAAAAAAGCTTCCACGACCATATTCCACATCAGCTTGGATGGTTGTTTCGCTTGACCTGGCTTCGGTTGTCTTATAATAGTTTAAGTGGAAGCATTCCCCTTGAATTTTGCCTTCTTTCAAATTTAAAAAGAATGGGATTAGGAGCAAACAAATTGACCGGAATTATTCCACCTTTCCTTGGAAACCTGTCCTCCTTAATTATCATGGACTTGGGCGCAAATAGACTCAAAGGCGATGTTACTGCTGCCTTGGGTATGCTTAGTTAGCTAAAGTGGCTGAATCTCGACATCAACAACTTGACAGGATCAATCCCCGTCACCATTTCCAATTGCGCTCATCTCCAAATATTGGACTTAACTCTAAACCAATTAAACAACCCGATTCCATGGGAGTTTGGAAGACTGTCAGAGTTGCAAGAATTGTATTTGGGGGGAAACCAGCTCACTAGAGAATTATCCAGCACAGTGGGTAATTGGACTCAACTGCAAGTGTTGTCTTTCTGGCAAAACCAACTGAGTGGCACAGTGCCCCTACAATTTGGGAAAATGTAGCAGCTGAGACAGTTATCTTTGTGGCAAAACCATTTTGTGAGTGGAAGTAGTGATTTGTCTATTATAACAGTATTAACTAATTGCTCTAGCTTGGAAGTTCTTGATTTTGGATATAATTATCTCATTGGCATCTTGCCCACTTCAGTTGGTAGTCTTTCAAATTCACTCTCTTTTTTAGCATTAGAGTGGAATGAAATCGGGGGAAACATAGCAGAAGAGATTGGTAACCTCACAAATGTAGCAACAATAAGCTTAGCAGCAAACCGATTCAATGGGACCATTCTGTCTACATTTAGTAAACTTCAAAATCTTGAAAGATTAGACCTTGGCACAAAAAATTTGCAGGGAAGAATTTTAGAAAGTTTGGGCCAATCAAAAAGGCTTGGGTTGTTGTCACTTAGCAAGAACATGCTTTCAGGAAAAATTCTAGATACTCTTGGCAACCTTTCACAGCTAAGGAGGCTTTATCTTCATCACAATCAGCTATCATGAGAAATACCTACCAGTTTAGGTAGATGCCAAACTCTAGAATTGGTGGACTTGGCGCACAACAAACCAGTGGGAAATATACCTCCTGAAGTTGCGGGTCTTCAAAATCTGCAGTTCTATTTCAATGTTTCCAAAAATTCCCTACAAGGTTCTATTTTGGAAATGAGCAAAATGGTTATGGTTTTAGCCATAGATGTTTCTCAAAACAATTTCACAGGTGGCATTCCTAGTGCACTGGCAAGCTGCAAGGGGTTGGAGTATCTAAATCTTTCTAAGAATGCATTTGAAGGGACAATACATGCATCATTGGCAGATCTACAAAATCTGCAGTACATGGATCTTTCTTGCAATAATTTGTCAGGTATGACACCGGTAGCTTTCAAAAAGATGAAAATGCTCCAGCACCTAAATCTATCATCAAACAGGTTAAGTGGGGAGGTATCAAAGGGAGGAGATTTTGCAACACTTGATGCCTCCAAAAATATGGGAAATCTTGGACTTTGTGGCAGATGGATAAACTTGCCGCCATGCTCACATTCCAAACACAAGAAACCATCAATCTTTAAAAAGGTAATGATTCCAGTTGTAGTCGGGATTGCAATTTTTGTCATGTCTCTTCTGTTGGTAGCATTTTCATATAGATTACGCAAAGATTCCAAAATGCCTGATCTCAAAATATGGCCACCAAAAATTTCATATAAAGAACTTCTAGATGCAACTAGTGGGTTCAGTGATGAAAGTTTTTTAGGAATTGACAGTTTTGGGTCAGTTTATAAAGGGATTTTAAATAATGGTAGATATGTTGTTGTTAAAGTTCTTAAGTTGCAAGATGAACATGCTCACCAAAGTTTTAGTAGAGAATGCAATGTATTAAAGAGAACTCGACACCGCAATATAATTAAAATCATTTCAGCATGCTCCAACCTTGACTTTAA
>MU224336.1:7515-20623 GCA_018584345.1 Thuja plicata
TATATATATATATATATATATATATATATCACTTCAAGGTGTTCATAGAATTTCAACATATTGAGGAAGCATAAATATTTTTAAAAAATGAATAACAAGTACTACACGTATGTAAGTCTAAGAAATTCACTTCGAAAACCTCCACCCACATCTCCATTCAAAATTTATTGGCCTACTATCAGTCAAGTCTATGTTCCCCTCACATTTCTACTCATTAAGATTCGACTTTCACCTCTTTTAATTATATATAGTAGGAGTAACATAACTTTACCTCAAACACTAAACAAACTCAAGAACAAAGTACTATGCATTACAACACGTACTCAAAGATTCTAAGTGAACATTCATATCTTCAATCATGGCAACTCAAGTCACCCTCATTACCCAACTTTATAGGATATTTAAGTAGAAGTGTAGAGAAGCACGCCCTTTTATAATATTAAAAGTATATTCTTCCAACAATTCTTACAAGGTAGAGAATTCAAATGATAAATGTATTTGCTAATTCCAACTTAATTCAAACCCTTAAGATCTCTAATCTACTAATTTCATGAACATCTATAAACTAATTCCTCTTGTAAAAAATTTATGATCCTTGTTTTCTAGACAAGCTTCTAAAAGATTTGATTTGGAATGATATACATAAATTCCGTTAAGTTTAATAATAAAATCAGAAATTTGATTTATCCTCGGTCATAATTTTCCCCCTTAATTCATCAATGTTTCAAACGTATCTATGTTTCCAAAACAACAGGATTTTAGAGATTTCTTTAACACTCTAATTCTTCCAATAGAGAGAATTGTTTATTATCTTAATAAGAAGGAAAATGTTTGGAGTGTTCCTTTCAGAAGCCAAGTAAATTCACATGGGCAAGTACTAGGTTTTTCTTCACAGTTTTAAATACTATTTAAAAAAGATATTTGCTCCCAAAAATAGCATATAAGTTTTTCTTCAAATTTTTAAATACTATCTAAAAAAGATGTTTGCTCCCAAAAATAGCATATTCAACTTCTACCTTCACTTCGGAGAATATTGTGGAATATAAATTTGTGTGAGCTTAGATATAACTTAAATACCAATAAAAGACAACTAAACTGACATAAAACTGTGAGCATGAACAACTATCCATCAGACATTATTCCTCAACATTAATATAGAACCACAAACACCTATGAACTAAAGCAGAGACAATCCAAAAGATAGCTACAAGAAAAGAATACAATACAGCAATCCAAAACCCAAGAAAGCAATGGGAAACTACAGACGAAACCAAGGATGCGTTACCAAACACTCGCAATAGACAAGGATGGAATTTCCAGAGACTAGGAAGATAACAATTCAAAGAAAACATTAGATTATTCAATCTTAAATCCCAAAAGAATGAAGACTCTTACCTCTGCAATGGAAAAAGAAGCTGAGTATTTTTAGAAGATGTCCTACCAATCTTTCTTTCCCATCCCTGATTGTCTTTCACCCGCTCCTCCTACTCCCATCGCAGAACCAAGTCCTTCTAAGGATTCTTTTAGTGGTCGCATGGCCACATAACTGACTAAATTCGGCAAAGTTAAAATGCCTTGCATGAATGATCTTGATGCTGGTTTTCATGTTAGGTTGAGACCAATTGACAGCAAAAGAACCGGCCAACCAGCTAGCCACAGACTTCCAACTGTCCTGAGCTTGTGCTCTGAGATCCATGCCTTTTCAGAATCCATGGTGCTCGTATTTTGATCTCCCATTGTGGTGTTTAATTATTGTTAAATTCTCGCAAAAACAAATAGATGGGTTTTCAATACTATGGCTATCTTTAACACGCCTGAGCAATGGCCTTTCTCTTGTGTTCGGGGAAAAGGTAAAATTGTAGCGATAAAAACAATGGAGTCCATCTTTTTAATAAAGGAAAAAAGGTTTCAGATACCGTATTAGCAGATCGCTTCTCATGGCGAGCAGAGCTTCTCTAATTAACACTATGAATTTATATGCCCACATTTTCAGATCAAACTCTATGACCCATTATCAGAAATACAACAATACAAGATTAAAAATTTTAAAAAAAAATTAGAAGGGTTAGATTTCAGACACTTTGCATAATAATAAATATAATATTCAACTGGTTTATTAAAAAATTCTAATTTTCTTTTGATGAATTAAGCATTACCATTTTTAAAAAGTTCTAGAAATTACTCCCTTCTCACTCAATTCTTTAATTTCTCAACCATTTCTCCGTTGTGACAATGTATTGGCTAGTGAGGCAGTCTTTCGAACTTCTGTATCGTGCTGAAAATGGAAACAAACAGGGTTCTTAAATGCAATGGGTGCTAAGTGTTCCATTCATTCTTATGAGAGATAGGTTCTTATGAAGTTTGAATCACTACTGGTGAAACATGGATCAATGAGTTTGACTAAAAAACTACATAGTTGAATCCTGATAGCAATATCACCAATAAATGGTAGACAGGAGAAATTAACACTTCTTATGTTGATTTTGATGTACTCTACCAAAACCATTTTGAAAGCAGCTTTCACAAACACATAATCCTCTGTTTTTGCTATATATAATTTGACAGATTTTGCACTAAGCACGTCTTGAAACAAGAGTTCCTCATCTTACTTGAGATATCATACATCAGAGCAGCCTCCACAATCACAACTTCACAGAAATTTGAAGTTTCCACCTTCATATTTTAACAGAACAGAAAATCATTCGCAAAAAGCTCAAAATTTACAAAATAATCAGTTACAGAAGCTCAGATCGCCAAGTCATTATGTCATTTGACAAGAGTATTACGTTGTTTCCGTTACAAATTCCTTCTTAAGATGAAGATAACTACAAAGTCCGGTATATATGTTTTGAGTAGAAGCACACAGGCAAATGACAAACTAATGTAAGAGTTATTCATTTGACGAAAAGGCTCATATACATAAATCAGAGGTTGGAATAAAACAGAAAATTAAGATTTAGATTTTAAAGAATATATGTTCAAAGAAATTCAAGGGGTAGATCATCTCTGCCGATTAAAAACTGAAAGCCGCTTTCACTAAATTGTGACGGAATGCATCAAAAGTGTCTTCGCTGTCACAATTTGATATAAATTGGAAGGTTCTAATCAAAACAACAAAAAAATTCAGTTACAGAAACTCAGACAGCCAAGTAATTGTGTCATTTTACTTTAATATTGCTTTGTTCACGGCAAAGATTCCTTCACAAGAGCAAAACAACTACAAAATCCTTCCTCAAGTAAGATGCACACAAGCAAAATGGATTCTAATGGAAGAGAGATTTATTTATTTGATGAAAAACTTCGTATACATATATCAGGGGTACGAATAAAACAGAAATATAAGATTAAAACCCTCCGCGAAGGCGCAGGACGAGGTGAAGGGTGGATTCCTTCTGTATATTGTAATCAGCGAGAGTTCGGCCATCCTCAAGCTGCTTCCCAGCGAAGATGAGGCGCTGTTGATCGGGAGGAATCCCCTCCTTGTCTTGGATCTTCGCCTTCACATTGTCGACCGTGTCAGAGCTCTCCACCTCCAGAGTAATGGTCTTGCCGGTTAGGGTTTTCACAAAGATCTGCATTCCGCCCCTCAGACGAAGCACAAGGTGCAGGGTAGATTCCTTCTGGATATTATAATCAGCAAGAGTTCTGCCGTCTTCCAGTTGTTTACCAGCGAAGATGAGGCGCTGCTGATCCGGGGGAATGCCCTCCTTGTCTTGAATTTTGGCCTTGACGTTGTCGATGGTGTCAGAGCTTTCCACCTCCAGAGTGATTGTCTTGCCGGTTAGGGTTTTGACGAAGATCTGCATACCTCCCCTGAGACGAAGAACCAGGTGAAGGGTAGATTCCTTCTGGATGTTGTAGTCGGCTAGGGTTCTGCCGTCTTCCAGCTGTTTACCGGCAAAGATCAAGCGCTGCTGATCCGGGGGAATGCCCTCCTTGTCTTGAATTTTGGCCTTGACGTTGTCGATGGTGTCGGAACTCTCCACCTCCAGAGTGATAGTCTTGCCCGTTAGGGTTTTGACGAAGATCTGCATTCCTCCCCTAAGACGGAGAACCAGGTGAAGAGTGGACTCCTTCTGGATGTTGTAATCAGCAAGGGTACGCCCATCCTCCAACTGTTTTCCGGCAAAGATGAGGCGCTGCTGATCGGGAGGGATTCCCTCCTTGTCTTGGATTTTCGCCTTCACATTGTCGATGCTATCGGAGCTTTCCACCTCCAGAGTGATGGTCTTGCCTGTCAATGTCTTCACGAATATCTGCATAATGAATTTCTTCACTTTCTTCAACACAAAACCTGCAAATCAAAGGCTTTGCACAGATGGACTCGGAAAATTGAAGTGCCCAAATTTGAGAACTATTCAGCGATTTTTATAAAACCTGAACTCGGAATGATTGAAGAGAAAACCCAAGAAGCCTATTTATACTCTTGTCTACAGACATTTCGTTTCCCTTGTAGGAGGAAACGTGTAAACCATCGCGTAGTTTCTAGTGGCGTTTCGAAGAAGGCGGGATTCGAACACGGAACGTTGTGGGATGAAGTTTGGAATCTTGGTTGTTCAATTTTACACAACTTTCAAAGGGGAGACTTTCAATTTAAGACAACTTTCAATTATAAATTTGGTTTCGTAATTTTTTTTTTTTTAAAATATCTTCACTTTGACTTTCAAATTTAGACAACTTTCAATTATAAATTTGGTGTCTTAATTTTTTTTTATTTTATTTGGAATATCCTGACTTTATATTTATAAAAAGTTTAACACCTTTAATGAATGTCATTTATATTGAGTGTGAATTCATTTAGCAAATGAAAAAGGATTTTGATTCACATTTTGTTTTACTTAGACAAGTTGTCTACTAATTTACTTATACATGTTGTCTATTAATTTCTTGGAACAACCTATCAGTGTTGACCAACATTAACATTTTATAAACACACTCTCACATAATATTGACTTACAATATTATCACATAATATCAAATCTATCATAAATCACGAAATATATCTTTGTTACACAATCTTTTCCCTATTATTTCCCATATAAATATGTCTCTCCCCTTCAATGTATACACATAAATTATTATAATATAGCATCAAGAAATCCATACAATCTATGTTTGGAATGTTTCTTTTGCATATTCATCAGTGCCACCATATCTAGTTTCCTCGACACTAATACTTCCAACCAATTTTTTTCATGAAAGTTGTTAAAGAATAGCAAGAAACCTTTTGTAAAATTTATCTTAAATCACTCTTTATTTGTTTATTGGGTTTTTGTTGTTTATTGTTTATTGGTAGAAGGTAGTATTTCAAACAAAGAGGAATGGGGTGAGATAACAAAGGTAAGGAGGGAGATAAAGAGCTAGACCAACAATTTGCATTTTTTTCTAAATGCCAACAAAACATGGACCTCAATAAAGTTGGTATGACAAGTTTACAATACTGGATTGTTTTAGCTTTAGCTCTAGAGAGATTGAAATACATATGCTTGTCATTATTTTGTTAAATCTTAAGTTGTTTATAGTTGTTATGATCTCAGCTTCTATCCATGCTTGGATATAATGAAATAATTTATAATATTGGAGGGTGTTGTCATAAAAAGGGTCAAGTATTTATATTTCTTTAAAATCATCTCTGTGGCATGCACAATGTGGCACATTCTTGAAAAATACATATAGTTTGTCATCCATAACATTATCCTTTTCTTATCCCTTGACTAGAAGTATACTTACTACTTATGTGAATTCACTGGATTTGTGAAGATAGATAATCAACTAAGAGTTTATGTATCCAATAATGTTTGTAAGCATTGTTATTGGAAGTATCACTCTTGGCATATAATCTTGTATTATTGTTTTGTCCACTCAATGGATTATTTGCATTATCCCATTTTCCTTTAATTTAAGACTATAATTTAGGGGTGATGGTGTTTAACCCTTTGAATTTTGACTACTTTTCCATTATGATAAATAATTGTAGATCAAAATATTTATGCAAGATTTTTTAATATAATTTTTTTAAATATTGATTTTATATATAAAAGATTAAATTACTTGAAATTCTAGAGGTTCAAACAAAATGATTAAGAGCAATTTTAAGGGTGGACTCGTATGTGATTTGCAAGAGCTAAGATTTAGTTTATTGAGTATTAATGGTTAAAAAAACTATTTTCCTCTTACACGATAGTCTTTGATAAAAAGATAAAGTAGGTTTTTAATGGATCTAAAACCCTACTTACAAAACACTATCATTAAAATTGTCTTTAGTTTGTTCCCTTGGCTTGAAAAACTAAAAATTTCATACTAGTGATTACACCTAAACTATTTTGAGCTTATAAACCATATCAAACTAGAATTAAGTTTTAATTTTAACTTTTTTTTGTTCTTAAGATAGTGCTTTAAACATTGAAAGGAGAGAATTTATAAGGTAATGTAGTCATTTTTGTTGTAGGAGAATTATATGCTTATAAAATATGAAACATGTTGCTTTATCACTAGGTTGCCCATCTTAACCTACGGAGTATACTTGTACCCTTAGAATTTGTCTTTCTTTATCACTAGAGCATCATATTCACTCTATATAATGATATTTTTTGTAGGAAAAAAAAATAGCCAACAATAACATCAATCGTTCTATGAATAACAACAATTATAATTTTTTAAATAAGGCTTTTGTTTATGTTTGTGATATATTAAAAGTAGCAAAACTAAGGTGTTGACACTTTACAATAATAGATGAAAGGTAGCTTTAACAAGCTATTAACCAGACATTAATAACACACTAACAACAATTCATAATATCAAAACAAAATACAGATATAGTAATACAATTAAGAGTCTTAGCAGCATATAACAAAAAACTAAAATATTTGAACCAGCTACCCACTGGCTAAGTGACCACATCGCTCTAGTAATCTACATGGAACTTAAAAAGATCCTTGTAGTTCCCATCTTTGTTTGCATCCTTTCCCAACACAGTCTTTTGCATCAGGCACAAAGAGGTGATCGAGTTGCACGTCACACACAGTTTGAACTAAGAGATATTGATCATCTTTTTCTCCATCTCTAGAAATTTCTTCTTTAGGGCTTGTAACTCAACTATAGTTGTCTTGCAGTCAACACGAGTACTAGCACTACCCCTTGATGAGTGTCTTCTTCCTCTAGTAAAGCCTCCTAAGTCAATTCCAATGCTTTAGTTTTAGCACTGCCATATATGTGAGTGTTTTCTGGTGGAATTGATCAAGCTCTCTTCCTTCCTCATGTCATCACCATCAACACCATCATCTCCTTGTACTCCTCTTCTTAATAAACAAGATTAATTTATTTCCCTTTGTTGATTATGTGACCTGCCAGTTTGTTTGAGTGCCTAGGGTTGGCACTCTGACTTTTACTATCTTCTTCACCTATATCACCTAAAATGACTTAGTTAAACCATCGTCTCCTAATCTCAATCAATATGCTCTAAACCCTGTTCAGAGGGTCAGAACTTAATTAAATCACCAACTCAATTGAATCTAAGCCAAATTATGTAAATAAGGTTGATCCACCTAGTTACATAATTATTCTCAAATCAAACATTAAAGATCAATCATCAAAAGGGATTAAAACATTTAATTAATAGTCCTAGCACAATTAAATCAATCAAAAGAATTAAATCCCATTTCTAGAATTATTAATTAAATGCTTTGATTAAATGAATCTAATTCCAACTCATCACTAAGAGACAAAAGTCAAAATCCTGACCAATCAAAGAGCAAGCACATGGATCAAGGAGGAATCAATCTCAACCACACATGGCAATTGCATCTTGACCATCAAATTCCTATAAATTCCTATAAAAGAACATCAACCCAAGCTTAAAGAATATCTAGAATTCATGTAAACTTGTTATGCCAAAATCATTCTAGGTCATGTTGAAGATTTTTTGAGTGTCTTAGGAGCATTTGAGAGCTATTTCTACCATTTTAGCATTAAAATCAACATGTAGATCTTAGTTTAATATCAATTTAGTGTTGAATCTTGCATTTCTTAGCTTAATTGCATGTTAATTGCATTTTTATTCATAGATTTCATCTTAAATGCATTAGAATTGCATATTTCCTCTGAATCTTCCATTCTAGAACATGTCTAGTCACTGATCTATGTTACTAATTTGAGGGCAAAGTATAATCAGATCATACTCTTTCTAGATAGGAAGCAATATGTCGATTTCCTTTGTTTTTTCATGTTTCTCAATTGATTTTGATGTGCTACCCATTGATCCAATGACATATTGAAGTGTTTGTGTTGTAGATTCTTGCAGTTGCAATATTCACACACGCATTTTTGGCACCACCGTGGGGATGGATACCATTTTTAGCCTTGATATTCGTCAAATTATGTGTTGGACTGACCTTTGGTTCATCCTGTTTCACATGGGTAGGTAAAGGAGTTCATATGAAAATCTTCAGAATCCTATTGTTTCGCTTGGACTAACAAATCATTTCATATGAAAATTTGGTTGATTATCTTATTTTGTATGGGCATGTGTCTTGTTTCGCATGAAAATATTGTTTCACATTGCACTATAAAGGTCTTTGTATGAAAACTTGTTGAGATGATGGTGTTTCGTATTGTATGCTAAATAGTTTCGTATGAAAATCTGCTATGTTTTCATGTTTCATTTCACAAACAAAGGACATTTTGAGACATCAGTTCAATTGGTTTTCGATTTCTAACACTAATCTTGGCTTGTTGTGTCTCTGTCTGATGGATTTTACAACCTAATAGATCTGTGCAGGTCGTTTGTCCAAGATTTTACACTTGTCAAAGTCATCCTAATGCAAATAAACTCTTAAACTACTAACACTTTTGATACAAGACGTTGTTAGAAGATATTTGGAAGCTCAAACTACTAATGTATTTGTGGTTGTAGGTTGCCTATGAATTTTCAAGCAAACTAATTATGTGTTTCCTATTAGCTTGATTTCTAAGCACCTAGATCTAATAAGGAAGACGATTTGTATGTGATTTGTTGGACATTAGGATATTCTACTCTTTTCCTTTAAGGAAAATCAGAAACCTTGAAGTGCTCAATTGGTCATTTGTAAGTTGTTCTTAGTAAAAGAATCATGTGTTTGGCGTGCTTGGGAGAAACATCTTGAATAGGAGAGTATGTTTTTTTCACTCTGGGAAAATAAAAAATCTATAACTCAAGGTGACATCCATTTTAATTTCATGTCTTCCTATTAGAGAGATTGTCATGGAGGGAAAATCTCATGGAAACGATTCAAGTGGGAACAAGGCAAAGCCAGCCTCTTCCAACGCACTATAATCTAATACTTCTTTGAGATTAACGTCTCGAAAGATGGGTCCATTTCTTCATAGGGCTATAGGCCTCAATCATGCTTGCATGACTATGAAGGGTCTATTTGAATGGATACCCTTACTAGACTCCATAGAGTAGAAGACACTCGTGTCACCTTCGAAAGGGTGATAATATTTGTGCAAGGAAGATAGTAACTTCCCCAAGACACTAGCCATATCATGCCCTCATTAGCACTTGGAGTCGGATAATACGACATTGCTTGATCCATTGTGTGATCTTCAATGGTCGTATTCTGATTAGCTTTTGAGTGTGTACCTAAGTCATCAAGCAAAGGCTTTCACACTATGCCAAATTCCTTAGGAATAAAGCGTGCTTGACTTAAGACCTTGGAAACAAAGCCATACTATTTTCTATCTGACGTGTGTATTCACAATACTAAAAAGTGGAAAAATTCATCTGGACATGTTCACAATAAACCAAATTTTCCTCACGTCAGTGGCAAACTAGTCAGCCAGGCAAATTATTGCATCAGACCCCATAGTTTTTCGTATGAACCAGAATCAAAACTTAGAGTTTCACATCATTTGGAGTCTTATTTCATATGAACCATCATCTCAGTTCACAGATCTTCATATTGAATCCCTTGAAGTTTCATACGTAATTGTCTTCTTTCGTATCACAACTACTACAATTTTGTTTAGATTTTTGTATCAGATCCAGAGGCTACTACAGGACCTTTGACATCAATTTTAGCTTTCGATTGGGATACCCATTTGACTCCTCTTCCAGGTTTGATTATACTATCTTGTCAAATCAGATCTTATACCCTTGATGTTGTGACATTTGATTCATTTCATCATACTCCTCATCAATCTGGTGTTCTATCTTGTCTTATCTCAATCCGATCTACCTAATCAACTTGGTCGTAAGATTATCATCATCAAGTAATCAAACCTCTCCTTGACATCTGAGATCAAAATCGTCAAATTCTTAACCAATCATTGCATTTTGGACAAGTAACACTATCACTCACTTGGATATTAATCATTCAATCTTACCCCACCATAGATTTGGTCATACTTGATTTTCATGCCACTACAAACTAGGAGCCAATGTCAAAAGGACAATCTTAATTTAAAGGGAAAATCTATAAACACTTCAACTGCGGAACCCTCATCACATTGAAAATCCAAATCTGTGACAAAGACTCTGATCAAACTTATGTAGGTGAAGGCTATCTAATTATGTGTTAGCCTCCTTGGCGGCAGTGATTGAGAACTTGAAATGTTCGCAGGAGAAGGGGAACCCAACTCCGGTTTTATGTTTCTTCATCATCAAGGCCTGTGTTTCCAAAATTTGTTGACAAAATTCCAACAAAATAACTATGTATGTATAGTGTCGAGGGAAGAGGAAGGTCCTCCCAAAAAAACCTGCTACTCTACTATACATGTGGGTGAAAAACTACAAAAACCAACACCCCCATGTTTCCGCGAAGGTCATCACCTCCTTCAATAAGAAGTATCCTACATTCCTTGTTAACCTTATTATTAAGTTATATACAAAAGCGTCATTGATGTAGCAAAAATCAACTGCAAACCTGTCCAACTGCAGTTGAGGGTTATACTCCCATGATAGAGCATCATTCGGGCCATCTCCTTGATATTTGTGCTTCTCCAACCCTTTGGCACCCTTGAGTCTAGCTACCATCCAGATGGCGTTTGAAGTCATATAAAATTGCTTGGAGTGTCAAACTTCTAGGATCTTCTTGTGCAGGTTATTTGAAATAATTTGGGCCTAGTCAAAAACTGTCTTGTCGCTAAAGATCACAATAATGAAATAGTACATCCAAGGCTTGTATCTCTTCACATCTAGCTTCCCAAAGATGTGGCTCAACATGGTGATAATTCCTTGGATGGGCAGAAGGAAGTAAGAGTGCGGGATTGTATCGAACATTTTGGCCCCATCCTTCCACGGGTGAAGGAGCCAATGGCCATTCAGGTATCTTTTTTTTTTTTTCCTACCTCTAGTACTCAGCTAGTGTGGTCTCTTCAGTCAGAGCCGCCAGCTGTGATCGATCTGGGAGGCGTAGGATGACATTGATGAAATCTATGTAAAAATAGGTGACGTGCCTATTATTTGGCCAGGTACATTTTCTCATGGCCTCAGAATAGTGGCAAGCCAAGATATATATCAACTTCAGGCACTGGAGTGATTGTGGGAAGGAAGCAGACTAGAGAAGTCTAGACTTCGTCAATCTAGTGTAGAAGTGGTCATCAAGGATGGCATTTTCTATTGTAGTCTTGATAGATTGTAAATCAATCTTCCCAATTTTTGTGCCATTGATATTCTTCATATTGCTCTCAAGCCGCAAGATCTTGACTTGCCCATTACAGACATATCTCATGGTCAAGGGTGTACACTCTATTTGAATTTTTTCCCTAGATGGATCTTCTAAAGGGTTTGGCCCTAATTTTTTTTCATGTGCTTCGGAGGAGGATGTCATTGCATGAAAGTGTCACCCTGCAAAACAAGGAAATTTAATCATTACTATACAAATATGAAATGAAATTATTGAATTATAACATTACTCTAGGAACCGAGGTCTAGGGATCCATGTAGGGTCTTCCTCAAAGAGGAGGTGTGATTGTGAACAGAGTTCCAAGATTCGATGTCTGGAGTGACTTTCTTTATTGAAGGAATCACGAGGAAGTGAAGACAAAGATACTAGATCGTGGATCTAGTAAGAAGCCTCTATTTTTTCAAATTATAGGATATAGGTAGGAATCTTGAATCACAAAATTTGGAATCTTGCTGCAGTTGTAATTTCTACCAAGGGGATGTATTTTGGAGAAAAGTCTATATTTGAGTAAGGGATACTGGGAACGGAGAACCATAAATATAACAACGAATATATGCCTAACTCAAGAGATTTGAAATCCCCACCATTAAAGAAACAAGTAAACCTAGAACCCAAGGTTCTGATAGGGAAAGATAATGGCTAAAAGTCAAATGTGAGAGAAGAGCAATGGCGTAAAGCTATAATTGAAGTGCTTTTGCTTCCACATATGGCTCATAGTTTGGCAAAGTGCGTAGGGAAACAAGGTAAACCTTAAAAAACCCTACATTATGCATATAGAGCCCTAATATAACTTGCACACTACCCTAAGCACGAACTAGGGCACAATGAATGAATTTAAAATCCCTAATTCAACAAAACTGACAAAATTGTAGCGTTGAACGCTCAACACCAACACACTAGGGCATGGGAAATCCTACGAGCTGTAAAATTTGAGGCCCTATATTAAATTCAGGGCGGGGATTCCACTTCAAAATCCTTATTTCACTAAACTATAGAAAAACCCTAAGCAACAGAGAAAAACCAAATGAGGAAAAAACAAAAAATGCAAGAAAGGAAGCCCTAGAAATCTCACAAAAACACAGGGAAAATCCTACCTAAATAAACATCGCACAAAGTTGTTGAGAGTTTCTATGAGAACACCTTGAGCATGACCAAATCCTCATGTAAACACACAATTTTACAACTTGGATGACTCGGACATAGAAAGGGCTCTCAAATTGTTCTTAATCACTTAGTGATTAAAATTGTATGCACCCTAAAATCATCGCCTAGACTTTGGGCCCCATTTTATCATATCAATTCCTGAATCAATGCTTTTCAATATTTTCAATTCAAATCAATTTTCTTGATCAAATTGTAATTAATTCAATTATTCAATTATTTCAATATTTCCTAAGGTTTGATCATTTTTATCTAATTAAAAGATTTAATTTTCTTTTTAATTA